>JAZGTJ010009512.1:0-19300 GCA_036877575.1 Botia almorhae
TTGTTGTATGTTAAATAAGTTCTGGTAGGAATGCATAAATCCTCACAGAAACTGATATATGAAGTAACAGTCTCTGTGAGCTCGTCCAGATCGGTGGCAGCAGCTTCAAAAACACTCCAATCAGTCAAACAGAAACAGGATGGTAAGACCTGTTCTGTTTCGCTGTTTCTTTTTACAGTCTTAACTACAGGTTTAGCAGTTTTAAGTTTTTGCCTGTAGGTTGGTATAAGATGGACCAGACAGTGATCAAAGAGTCCCAAAGCTGCCCGTGGGACAAAGCGATATGCTCCTTTAATTGTGGTGTAACAGTGGTCCAATATATTACTGTCTTTGGTGGGACATGTAACATGCTGTCTGTATTTTGGCAGTTCACGTGAGAGATTTGCTTTATTAAAATCCCCAAGAATGATTAAAACAGAGTCCGGGTGTTGTTGTTCTGTCTCTGTGATCTGATCGGAGAGTTTCTGCAACGCCAGGCTTACGTGCGCTTGCGGTGGAATGTACACGCTCACGAGAATGAATGAGCAAAACTCTCGTGGTGAATAGAACGGTTTACAGTTAATGAAAAGCACTTCTAGATCAGAACAGCACATCTTCTTTAACACTGTTACATCTGTACACCACCTCTCATTGATGTAAAAGCACGTCCCGCCGCCACGCGATTTCCCCGTTGATTCTGTGTCGCGGTCTCCTCTGAACAGCTGATATTCATGGTGATGAATGTTTCGGCACTGGGACTATGGAGGTGGTCTTGAAGCTCGCTGGTACTGCTGCCTGGGCAAGGGACAGGTTGAAGATGTCTGTAAAGACCCCTGTGAGCTGCTCAGCACATGCTCTAAGAACACGTCCAGGAATGCCGTCAGGACAAGCAGCCTTACAGGTGTTGATATGGCTCAGTGCGTTATGGACGTCTGTGTGGGTGAATGTTAAGCTATGTAGGTCTTCAGAGGGTAAAGTTTTAGCATGTCCTTGTCAAAACGAGCATAAAAGTCATTTAGCTCATTGAGGAAGGACACATTCATGGCTGTCTGTGTGGAGTTGCTGGGTTTGTAGTCAGAAATGTCCTGTATTCCCAGTCACATGCGTCGGGGGTCGGAGTTAACAAAGTGTTCCTCCACCTTCAGCTTGTAGCTGTACTTTGCTTTCTTGATGCCTCTTTTCAGGTCTGCCCTGGATGTACTGTAGGCCTGTGCGTCACCTGATCTGAAGGCATTGTTACATGCCTTTAGCAAAAGCCGCACTTCCTTGTTTATCCATGGCTTCTGATTTGGGTACGTGGTGATCTTTCTCTGTGGTAACACTGTCAGTTGTGGTGTTGATGTGTTCCAGTACTGAGTGTGTATACGAGTCAATGTTTATGTGAGAACCACAGGTAGCCTGAGAGGCAAACCTACTCCATTCTGTGTCTTTGAACCTGTCCTGGAGTACAGAATTTGCCCCCACTGGTCACACTTTGATGGTCTTCACTGATGGCTTCACACGATGGATGAGTGGTGTGTACAGGTGTGGTCAGACTGTCCCAGGTGGGGGAGGGGGGTTGCCGTGTAGGCTCCAGCAATGTTTGTGTAGACATAATCCAAGGAGATAAAACCATCAAACATTGCTATTGGGCCCGGTCCGAGTTGCGGTCCGACTGCCAGTTCCGAGCCTCCCTGGCCCACACCATGTCAAGTGGCAAGTTATTCTCATTACATACCAAACCATTATGGGTCTGGTAACCTCTTTCTCAGTGTTCAGTAGGAATGGGTATCGTTACGGTTTTAACGGTATTACTACTTCTATCGATACCACTTATCGATTCGGTACTTTAACGGTACTCTTATCAGTACTTTTTGTACTTTGTGTTTTTTAATTAAAAAAAACGAAACAAATTGAGAACAGAAATAACAACACTTTATTTTTTAAATGTAAAATAATTATCTATAGCTTAGCAAACACCAATGTTTGAGCAAATATCTATTACACAAACAAAACCAATGATTGTAAAACAAATAAATAAACGCAATTTTCTTGTAAATGAATATACAATGATTTAAAGGAACATAGTTGGAGCATGCAGTACTATAAAGGCATTTTAATGTTTAATATTTATTAAGCTGCTGCATAAAAAATTTAAATAAATATTTAGCCTATATGTAGGCAATATGTAACTGAATGTGTGTTTATTAAATTATTAACATTATAATACTGATTTAGAGACACCTTATGTGATGTTTATGTCGTTATTTTAACATAGCATACCTGAGGAGGCGGATGATGAAACGAAAACTTTGCATTTCTCTATCTGCACATAACCACTTTGGCTAAATGTTTTGATAAATTGCTTGTGTTTCCGCCGTTACAAGCAAAAATCTTGTTGCACTTGTTGCAACGAGCATTGTCCGTGTTCACACGGGTGAAGTGTAACCATACTTTGGATCGTTTGGCTCTCTCCGCCATCGTCACTCCATAAGCGCGAGCTCTCTCGTGTTGTGTGCGCGCGAGCTCTGTGTACTGCGGAACAGACTACATTTCGTGCGTGAGACTGCAAATAACGGCAGTGCAGGCGAATAACGAATATTATTGCAAATTACAAATGCTGGTCAGGTAAAATATGCTAGGTAATGTTTATTTGGCAATAATAAATAGGAAATTATTTTTTTAATTTCTCCAGTACCGACAGCAGAACCGTTAACGTCAGAGCTTACCGATACTTCGGTCTTTTATAATTAGGCACCGGCACCGATTAAGTACCGGGTTTCGGTACCCATCCTTAGTGTTCAGTGAATTGATCTGTTGGATGAATTTCTCAGTTCACTGATCTTCTTGTAGATAATATCCTTGAGGCTCAGCTGGTACTTGTTCTTTTCTTACAGTTCATTCACTCTTGTCTTCAGATCCAACGCTATTTTATTCTGCAGAATAAAAATATTTTGATATAAGAGAAATGCAGCTGCAGCTTCACCATATCAATGCCACAAAATATTTCCTTCCTTAAATGCCCCATTTCATGCATCGGTTAGATGGCACAAGAACGCAATCTCTAAATTCAGAAGAACATCTGATAGTCATTCTCTCTGTTAACTCCTCTTTATGATAACCCTGATTTCCCATCTGGCCTTCATGCTGGTCTTGCTGATAGGAATGATAAGGGCATGCGAGTGGTGGGGGATGTTATTTAGCATGATTCTATTCTCACATTCCAACAGGTTAAGAACAAGTTTCAGTTAAGAATCAGTTCCAAGGAAGAGTGCTCATCCTGAGTGAGGCATGGCAATGGTGGTACAAACAACATCGCCTGCATGCACTTTCTTGAGGCCCCATCCATGCCACACAATACCAGACAGCTGTTGTCTGCATTAAATGCTGTCATTCGCACCTGAGGCACAACGTTAAAGACTGAAATTTCTTCTTCAGGCAAAGGATGGACCTTTTTGTGTGTCTGACCTCTTAGTTATTTAGTTACAAAGGACATGACTTTAAAGACATACACGTTGCTTTAAAAACAAGGTGAAATGACTTTTAAACATACTTTTCATTGTGTCCCTTCAGGTTCAGGATATTGTCAAATGTAGTAGTAAAGCAGATGTTGATCATGTATCATCCATATATATATATAGATAGATACATATATATATATATATATAAAACCACATTTTACAAATTTACATACAATCAAGTCACGTGTGTGCATACATAACTTTCTTTAATGGGAAAGGTGGGACTGCTTATTCTGCAAAACCTGGTCTGATAAAACCTGGTTTGATAAAAAAGTGTGATTGCAGGTGCCTGGGTCAGGTGACTGAAGTATAGTATTTAATTGGCGGTTATTTTAATGTTTATTTAAGGTGTGCTTTTATTCATAGCTATTATAGTTGTTGTTTTATTAAAATTTCATTCATTAATTTTAGAATTTTTCCCTTAAATCATGGCAACACTTTAAGACAAACTCCTACACAGAGGTCACTCCTCCAGTCAAAACGTTCCTTTTCTTGCTTTGCTCATGCTGCAGATAATACACAGTGATTGTGGCTTTCTCTCTACATTCAGACTGAGCCAAATATCACCTGTTTGTACTGATGGCAAGAGCCTGCATGTCCTGACTTCTGTCTGAACCTGTGCCAAGACAGACAGTGGAGGACAGGGTTTAAAATGTTAGTATCGTATCATGTAAATAACCCAGACTTTGAACTAGGTGATATAAATGGCACTGCGTAAATACAACACTTAATTAACAATAATAATTATGCATTACAAATAGTTAACATTTGCTATAACAAAGCACCATTGTAGACTTACCCGGGATAAACATTTAGCATTTTTGATCAATCAAACATTTAGCATTTCTGATACATCAAACATTTAGCATTTTTGTTCACACAGTTGTCCTTGCATGGAAATATAATTTTTTATAAAAGTATAACATTATTTCTCACTCCTGTCCACAGTCCGAATATGTAATGGGGCTGAGCCACTAGTGTAGCCATCTGAGAAAAATATTAGCTGTCTAACTTTTACGTAGTAATAATTTTAATCAGTTCTGGTTTGTCTAAGCCGGTTTACTGTAACCAATTAACAAGCGCTGAAATGATTGATCTGGTCTTAAGCTGCTTTCAGAGTGTCACAATCTGTATGGAAGATCCAAATGCAAGCAAAGGGATTTATTAACAAGTAAGGTTCACAGTACTGATGATGCAGAAATAAGAGAAAACAGTTCGGAAGACGGGTGACTCTGAACCCAGGAGGACAGCTCCGGTGCAGACAGAGGGTTGGTGATGGCGGGACTTGGGAGGGTGACGGGCAGGGCAGCAGAGATGAGACAACGAATCTGACAATGAAGGAAAGACACGAGGGCAGAGGTGGAAAGAGTAATAAAATATGCCACTCAAGTAAAAGTACTGCTACTTCAATGAAATTTTACTTAAGTACAAGTACTGGTCAAAAAACCTACTCAAGTAAAAGTAAAAAGTAACTAATTTAAAATTTTACTCTGCGTAAAATTTACTGAGTAAATTTTTTTTAACAGCAGGGGTGGGTGGGGGATTCTAGTGTAGTTAAAAAAAAAGACAAGGGGATATAAATCTCAACCTGGTTGTTTTTAATTGAGGAAACAACTTTACAAATTAAAACAAATAAAATACAATAAAAAAAAACCCATATAAAACATTGTCAGATAACAGACCTGTCAAATAACAAACATCTAATGAACAACATGGTAGTTTTGTTTTTTTAATTGCCCTGCCCTTCTGTATATCTTAACAGTTCATCCTTAATCTATTAACATTCTGTTAAGTTTAAGCAGCAGTTGGTTTTCAAAGTTAGCAGAGTTCATCCTAGCTCGCTTTAAAGTGAATAGCAGTCCAGCACTGCTGAATAGACGCTCACATGCGGCTGAGGCAGGAAGGCCAGTGTTGAGTTTGACAAAGGTTTTTGATGTGTGGAAATGAGTTCAACAGATCCATTTTGTTTGAGACACAGGCAAGGTACCCATCTAGCTCTCCTGTACCTTCTGGACTTCATTGAGGAGAAGTCCTCTTCATCTGATGAATGTTGCCCGACTTGCTCCACTGCGGCCTCTGCCATCTGGTCAAGGTGTTGTCTCACATAGACAAGTCCTGTTGAGCACACAACAATGCATATTACTTATTTCTGACAATTAAGTTGATTAATGTGGCAAAGAGTTGATCATAATGCAGAAACTGCAAAAACTGATTTTACTGCACTTACATCACTGTGTTAAGTAATAAAGTAGACAAAACTGGTAATAATTAACAACTGATTACGCTATGAAATAAAATATTGAAATCATACCTGCTTCTATGATATCAACCCTCTCAATCCAGGTGGTCTTGAACTTTGGCAGAAGGATTGCTGCAGCAATCAGTTCAGGGTCTTTTATCATCCCACCAAAGCGCTTTTCAATACCATCCTGAACTGCTCTGATGAGGGGCAGACACATCTTGGAAGTTGTCTCCAGTCTGCTTAGCTTGGCTTGTAACTGAAAGACCACCGGCAGGAGCCACCCCAAGTGCGTGTTGGTCTCAGACTTAAGAATGTTTAAAGCCGTCACCAAGGTTTCATCACAGCGCAATACTCAGTCAGGAAAACTATTTCCGCTGGACTCAGCCTGTGTAGCAAAACATACAACTTTCATGCAGGAATAGGTGGGGAAAGTGTAGCCAAGTATGGAAATGTATTGACAATTTTACACAAGTATGAAAAAGAAATAAGCAGAACAAATTCAAGCACTGTTTATCATCAGTGTCATATATACAAATAGACATATACATATAAATAAAACAATACTTACATTTTTACTTTGAATTCTTTGCAGACATTTCTGATAGCATCCTCTCCCTTCTCTTGTATGATCCGGATGATTCACAGCCATGTATGTAGAGTTCCACCTAGTCTGATTTGGCCGAATGAGCTGGAGCTTGCATTGATCTTCAACAATTTCCGCTGCCATGTATGACTGACCAGATTTGTTCCACATTGCTTGACATTTCCCAAAGGCTGCACGTAACAGCCGTTTGTATGTATCATTGTTCTTTTCTGCCATGGCAGCATCTGTTGTGGCAACTAAATTCAACAGGTGGCATGCACACCTTTGATGCCGCGGAAGCTGGTACTCAAGACCGCTATCCTATCTTTGATAAATAAAATACAGTACTGTTAGTGCGAAATGAGCCACTTTTGCGAGCTGCTCGGAAAGCTTCCCTCTGACCTCACAGTACATTTGCGGCAGAGCCTCTGATGCAAAGTACTTGCGATTGGGTAGCTCGTATCTTGGGTCAATGGTTTTAAGCAGCGTTTTAAAACCCTCTTTTTCCACCGTTGCTATATGAACCATGTCTTTAGCAATGCGATACGTTACCGCATTAGTTATATCGCACCACTTGCGACTTTTCGTAAGGCACACTTCGGGTAAAAGATGCTTCCAGAGAGCTTTGTTTCGGGGCAGATGTTTTGGGTTGCGGCTGCGTAGTCTTCATGGCCAAAGTTGTAGCACGAAGTTGTAAATACATTGTACTTCACTTTATGGTAAAGCTGTAAGTGGTGGAACAGATTTGACGTGCTTCCACATTTTGATACAACTGATTTATAACATTCCCTGCAGATGGGCTGTTTTTGCTGCTCTTCGGAAGTTTTAAATCCGAACCATCTCCAGATAAGTGAACCATTGTTTTTCTTTTTACTGACCAGTACGTTTTCTGTGTTGACCGGCGCTGTGTGTTCCTCCATGACGCGTGCTACCTTGGAGTGGTCCGTTTCGCGCAGAACGCGCACGTGCATGTGTGGCCTCAAACCATATCGATATGAAAGATATTGGATAATCCCGCATCGCGTTGGGGAATCATATCGATATATCCCCAGAACTCTATATACCGCCCAGCCCTAATTCAGACTCTGCTTCCTCAGTCTGGCTTTGCTCACCAAACACACTAAATGCTTTGATGAAGTTTGAGCCACTGTCAGTTGTGGTTCTTACCACTTTTCCTCTTATTCTATACTGACAATGAATGTCATCAAGAGCCACTGCCAGGACATCAAAGGTGTAAGACCCTTTCAATCTCTGACATGCAAGTGCGGCGGATCTATGCTCCAAGGTTTCTTCATCTATCCAATGAGCTGTCACTCTTATGTAACTTTGCTGGTGCGCTGTCCAGCAATCAGTAGTGGTGGCAACATAGATGACTTTACTGAGGTGCGGCACCAAAGTCTTCTTCAACTTGGCGGCTCCAATTCTGTTCCGGAGAGTTGGTCTGGAAATTACTTTGCATTGAGGATTCAGTGCAAGTAAAAGGTCTCTAAAAGCAGGTTGTTCGACCTAAGAAAATGGATAAAGACTCTCACAAATGAAGTTAATCATGAGCTTGTCGACCTTTGCCTGTGGCACACGTTTGTTTGCACCAACTGCCATTACATCACTTATTTTTGCTTGTTTGGTTGGGATTACTGGTGGTTCCAGAGCTCGCTTCCGTCCTGCCACAAAGTCAGTGAAGGTCTTCAGCTTTGATGGATGTTTTCTCTGTAACCAAAATATTTATCATTGAAATAAATGTTCACTAAACACACTGAATTTAAAATTTTTACATTCTTTATACATGTTTTTTTACACACATCACATTTTATCTTTTACATGTTAAAATGCAGAATTATTGCTGACTGAGCTGAAGATATGAACATGATTATGAAAAATAGTGGATATATTAATGTTTATACTAAATTCAGTGTCATATTCATATTAAAAGGGATAGTTCAGTAATTTTGAAGTGGGCTTGTATGAGGTATTTATGCATAGCCAGCATATTGCCTGCAGCAGACAGTGCAAGTGCTTCAGTGCAAACTCCCCGTTTAGAAGACCACAGTAGACCACAAAAAAAAAAATTATATCTCCATAAAAGAAGTCTTTTGGCTATGTTGTTGCTGACGTGCTTAACACTGCTCTGCTGCAGTCTAAAAGAGTGCAAAGAACTGTCTTCTATGCCTAAAAAACTAACTAGAAACAGTAAGAGTTCCTCATACAACCCTGCTCCAAAACAACCGAACTGAACATTTTTTTTAACATTTTTATTTAAAAAAGTCATTCTGTCTCTACTGATAAAAAAAAGACCTTTACTGATCATAACATAAAAACATTGTTTATTTCAGTAGCAGACCACGACTTGAGTCTAATGTGAGTTATGCACTTTCAGAGCAAAAAATAAATAAAATCTCCTGTTACAATTTGTCATTTAACTTACGATAATGAGAGAAGTCAGCTCACGCATTGGACTCAGTGACAAATCAAAACGCTTTGATTGGACACTGCATTCTCAACAAAAGTGTATATTGATTGGTTATACAGTAATGCTCAATTCTAATGTGATATCTGCAGATCTATTCTAACTCTTTTCATATACTCAAGTAAATCGTGACACTGGTAATAGCTTAACGTTAATTGTGCATTGACAATTTTGCCCCAAGTTGCTGTTAATTTCCAACCCTAGTGCTTACGATCATTAGCAATGTCACGCAATGATACAACGCAACAGAACAATAGTTACGTAAACTAAAGATACAGAAGTATTTTTAACTTACCTCAACATGCTTGCGCAGGTTTGACGTTAAACTTTTGTAAGCTGCCAATTCAGTCGTCTTGGGCAAACAAAGTTTACACCGCATAATAAAGCTGTTGCCTTTCTTGCACTTAAATTCAAAGTGGTCTTGTAAATTTGGCCATGGGTTTGTTTCAGAAAAAAACAGCACCTCACTTTCAGCTGGGTCTACATCTTGTGTGTCTGTCTTGTCCGCCTCCATCTTTCTTGAGTTAGGTCAGTAGGTTCCGGTGCGCGGAACCTATCAGTAGGTTCCGGTGCGCGATCCCCTCCTTCCCTCCACGCACATTTTTTTTGTTTGTTTATTTAATTCTATTTATTTTTAACTTATTTAAAAATCAGTAGGTTCCGGTGCGCGATCCCCTCCTTCCCTCCACGCACATTTTTTTGTTTGTTTATTTAATTCTATTTATTTTTAACTTATTTTTACTCAGTAATGGATAAGATTTAAAATGTAGTTAAGTACAATACTTAAATCAAAACACTTAAGTAAAAGTAAAATTACAAAATGTAAAAGTTACTTTAAAAAGTAGAAGTACACAAAAACCTACTCAGTTACAGTAACGCGAGTAAATGTAATTCGTTACTTTCCACCTCTGCACGAGGGAAATATAAAGGGGAGAAGATGAGCGGTGAACAGGTGCCAGTAATGACAGAGATGGGAAACAGCCGGAGCGAAACGAGAGGGCGGGGCAGACGCGGACAACGGAGCACGTGGCGAGCTGTCAAACAACTGCGTGTATGTACAACTGTACATACGTGTGTACAACTGCGTGTTCATCTAGGTTGGCAGTTCTGCGTCCTAATCCTGCCTGTGCATGGAGCAGTTGATCTGGACCACTGGGTGACCTTTCACACTGGGTTGGCAGCAGGTGTAACATGACCTGAAATGGTTTTTGTTTCTTTGGCACAGGACATGTTTCTGTAAAGCGTCGCTTGCCTCTGTGATTTGAGAACAGTCCAGGAAAAGACCTATTGAGAAAGTGGTAAAGCTATAAACTATGTTAATAGTTATAAACTATGTTAACCAACTCAGAATCACCTATCTATTTCTTCACATTTTTCTAGGAATCAAAACAATTATGTGATGAAGAGATCTGTTATTAAAGAAAACTTAAGCAAATCTAAGCTGTTATCTTTTAGTGTCAGCAAAGTACCATTTCCCTTTAATTGACATTTTATTAGCCAGTTCCTTGATGCTTTTTAAGCTAATGATAGAGTTGCCATTTATGCTGAACTAATGGCTACCATTTCCTTTCCTCATGGCTACCATTTCCTTTCCTCATGATATGTTTTCACAATTATATTTTTGTTGAAATTAATTTGTCTTTAGATTAACATCAAATGAAACTAAGATCACAGAATGCAATTAGTCAGGTAATCAAACTTTTGAACAGTAGTGTACTTTAAATGCAGTGTAGTTTTGTGTTGACCTGGTTATTTTGTGTGCAACGAGACGATTGTCCCTGTGGTTGGATTCTTTGTCTGTTAACAACAAAATATCATAAACCACAATTTATATCATTATAATAAATGTTGAGGTTTTATGTACACAGAGAATAACTACAGTACCTGATACTATCCTGGCTGCTGGTTGAAGGCCCATCCGCTCTTTGTGTTTGATTGCTCAAAAGTGACAAAAGATGTCTAGCTGATCTCAGAACCTTATTGTCTCCCTTGTTAAGCAAAAACGATAGAATAACATTATTCTTTTACGACCATCACATTACATATCTACACATTTTCGTCATAACAACTGACAAGTTAATCATACAAAAAAAAATACCATATAACATTATGTATGTACAACGGCAAACATAAAACGGCACATAACGTTCTCAAAGTTACTGGGGTTTTAAAAACATTTTAAAATAAAGATGGAAGATCGAAATAATGAAAAATTAAAGTGTCAGACATTATGTGATGTGTAACATTAATATGAATAAATGGTCCCATCTGCTGTTAATAGAGAAAACTCACAAATATATACATTACAAATAAACAATATTTTTGTTTCTTTATTATCTTATAATAATCTTAAACCTTTGCAGTACTTACATCTTGGTCCATTTTGGCAAATCCGCGTGTGTAGCCTTGTTCTACCTGTTGCAATGGTCTCAGCAATCTTAAACCTTTGCAGTATTTACATCTTGGTCCATTTTGGCAAATCCGCGTGTGTAGCCTCGTTCTACCTGTTGCAATGGTCTCCGCAATCTTAAACCTTTGCAGTATTTACATCTTGGTCCATTTTGGCAAATCCGCGTGTGTAGCCTCGTTCTACCTGTTGCAATGGTCTCAGCAAGACTCGCTTTCACCATCTACTGGTGGTGAAAGCAACAGGCGTCGATTTTGTATCGATGCTCAATTGCTCTTCCTGCCATACCCGGATGTGTAGCATCGAATTGCTTGGCGAATTAAAATCAGTTAATTTTGTCCTGTCAAGTATCAAAGGTTGTATTTGAAATTATTTAGTATTGAAATTTTGAACACTGCAATTGTTAAATTTGTATTTTAAAATAATATGAATATTTAATAATGAAATTGTAAACAATGCAATAGTGAAAGTCGTATTTTAAAATAATCTGTATTATTAACATTGAAAATTTTACAAATAAACTTTTGTCAGTATTTTACTTCCATATGCGTGCTCCGACACAAAACGGAACAATACAAACCTGGACTGATCAACCGACCGGAGTCTTGACACAGAGAGGATCACATGCTGATGCCTTCACTCAGCATAATTGTTATTAAGTTGGCTTGAAAAAGCCAACATACTGTTATTGTATTTAGGTTTATTACTAGTGGTGCTTGCGAAGCAAAGCATCATTATTACTCTCTTGCATACTTCTACTTTTCTGGACAAAACTTTGGTATGTAACTAGTCCTGCACAGTTTGTTGTAGACCCATGAATGAGGTGTCAAATCGACCGGCTTATTGAGAAGAGGTGTGCTATAACTTCAATAAGTGATTGGGTGAACAATGTTTTTGGACGTATGAAAAAATGGGCGAAAACTTTCATAGACTTAACATTGGGCTAAATTTTATGATAATATAGTTCCGCATCAGAATGTCATAGAGGCTTGGGGGTGGGCTCATATTGCTTGGCTTACCAAGCAGCAACAAATGGTAACATTAAAACTTCATAGCCACACCCTGGCAACCAGTTACAGTACCCTAACAACCACCCTATTGACTTCCATTGAAGAAAATCCCATAGACGTAACATTGGGGAGATCTTTCTGATGTCATAGCTCCGCATCAGAATGTCGTAAAGACTTGGGGGCGGGCTCATATCACTCGGCTTAGTAAGCAGCAACAAATGGTGACATTTCAACTTCATAGCCATGCCCTAGCAACCAGTTACAGTACCCTAGCAACCACCCCATTGACTTCCATTTATAAAAGTAGGCATCGGAACATATAGTCAATTGGGCGGCCTCTTTTGACTCACACTGGCAAGTAGTCTTTAATTATTACCATGGAAACTGGCCAGCCATGCCCTAGCAACCATTTCGAGCACCCTAGCAACCAACCTGAATTAGCTGTATCTCAGCACTAGAGACATGGGAATTGGCTCTGATTCACACACACATCAATCTATTGGTTTGACCCTGTTAACTGTCTAGCTACACCCTAGCAACCATTTACTGTACCCTAGCAACCATGTAATAAAATAAATAATCCATATCTCAGCATTAGAACATTGTAGAGACATGTGGGTGGTCTTATTTGACTCAGGCTGTCAGTGGGCTTTGGGTATTGCTCTGCCAACTTCCTGACCACACCCCAGCAACTATTTAGATTACCCTAGCAACCTCCTAACATCATGAATAAGCCATATTTTAGTATCATTAGTATCTATATCTATTATAGCATGATAATGGATGCTAAGACATGCTAGCATCATGCCAGTTGATGCTAAAATGTGCTAGCATCATGCTAAAATGTGTTAGCTCATGTTAATGTTAAAACGTGCTAACATCATGTTAGATTATGATTTACAGTATACAATATACTCATGTTATTGAATTTAACATGTTAAACTTGTCACCGTGTTAGAGAGTGTTGGACCTAAAGTATTTCAAACCATTACAGACTTTTCAGGCCAGGCTTTTTCAAACCAACAGTAAAGTTTGAGAACAAACTTTATATCTAGTGTCAATCTATACTTTTTCCTTTTAGGAAATAGCTTTCTTTTCCTTTTCCTTTATTGTGAGGGCAAAAAAGCAACAGTTAAACGAATCACATATATTGCATACCAGACATATACCTCATGCTAAATTTTCAGTTCACAATTAACACATGCACCTTAAAGGGCATACTTGCACATATACCACCAAATGTTCCCATTTAAATTCAGGGCTCACAAAATCGCTAGCCCGACGTCCCGGGGCTACTGTGTCATCCAGTCGGGCTATTAAAATGTATTTCCTTATCTTATTAGGAGGGAAAATATATTGCAATGCTTTTGCATTCTCTTACACATTTGGTCGGGTAATTTTGTTGTATCCACTATCAATATGTGGGGTATTGAAATCGCGTTTGAATGCGCGCTCGCTTTCAACTTTCACTTTCAACTCGCGGTGGCGCGAACTGTTTATCAGTGACGCTCGTCCTGTCAGTCATAACCGTCCTGACGTGACAAGTGAAATATCCAGCAGCAAGATTAAACGTGTCATAGAGAGCGCATGCGCAGTGGAGAGAAATCGCTGATCGCTGATTGTGTGTGCGTGTGAAAATAAGATGCGCATGGATTTACGCAGGTATTTCAGTTCTGAAGTGGAGACCGACGCACAGATGGAAAAAGCTGAAGAAGGAGATCCTATGCCCTCAACGTCGAGTGGCATATATCTTAATCTGACAGACTGAATTGTGTTCTGTATTGTTTTTACAAGTTACTAGAAATTTAAGTTTAGTTAGAACCAAATATTTGTATTAATGATTGTAATTTGACTTTATTAGTTTCTGATTATTTGTTACTTTGGGTTTTCGATTGATGTTTTGTCTCCTTTACAATATTCTAAATTAAAAATAATGTATTTTTTATGTGGGCTACTTAAATTCATTTCGGGCTACCAAAATCTGAAGAGTGCCTGCCCGAGGGGGAACCAGGGATTTTGAAATTTTGCAAAACCCTGAATTCTGTTTTACTTTATTAATATATAGTAAATGCTTTAGAATACCTGTGTCTCACTCGAAGCATTTCAAGGTATATTGTCACTGACATGTAAAAAAAAGCTTGAAACAAGCCTGGATTAAATATTCCTACGAACGAGCCAAAGAAGGCCATTAACAATGTGGTTTGTTAATGTTTACATTTGCACACAGTTCTTTAGTTATTGACTTTTGTGTATACATATTACGTGTGACAAACCTTACCTTTGTAAGCTTTAAATTAAAGATTATTGTTGTGGAAAAACAATCCTGCAAAGATGTTTAATGTTTTCTCATCGCACCCAGGAGTGTCTGAAGAAATGCCTTACAGAACTGAAGAGGAACCTGCCATGGGTTGAAAGGCTGGACCTCACAAACTTTCCAGCTGTTGATATTGCTGCAAAGGCAGAGGAAAGACCAGGACAAGCAGAAGAGGAAAAAGACATCAATGCAGAAGATGACTTCCAAAGGGAGATGTATTTGTAGGTATTCACTTGATCATTTTGGACAAGTGTGCATTTTAACTTACTATAAAAAAAACAAATTATTATTTGGATTAAGTGTATAAATATGCTTTGTTATATGAATATGCTTGTGAATATGCATCTGTTGTGGATATTAAAGGCACCACTTTATTATAAGTATAAATATAGTATAAATACTGAATTATACTAATTTTTAATGCTTTATGCTGTTCTTTAATTGAATAGCTACAAGAAGTGTAACAATATTTTGACACATAGCGCATTGTGTTATGACTAACAACTGATATTATGACTAATATAATCTACACTGTTTACTCTTTAATTGTTGCTGGTGTCACTAAATCTAAAGAGAATTTTAAAAGCTGTGGGGGTACAGGCAAAGCATTCAACTCTACAATAATTAATCTTGGCAACTGTTTAGTTCTTGCCGAGGAAAAGGAGCAAATTTAAAAAAAAACTCAGAGTTCACCATATTCTCCATATAAAACATGAGTTTTCATGTCATACAAGCAAAAACATTTGGTTTAAGAGAAGCTGAAGGTCATGTTTGGTCATGGTGTGTTCTTTGATGAAAGACACTCAACAGCTCCAACATCTGGTTCCTGGTTACCACAAACATGAATTTCTGTGTTGCAAACAGAAATGACTATTATAAGTTATATAGAAGAACTAGAGGTCAGTTATTCACCTGTTATGTCCAAACATTTAAAATAATATAATTCGTTGTCACAAAACATTGCAATTGATCATATTAAAAAAATCTAATTAATAATAATATGATGCTTTAAGTATATTAAAGCTATACTTTAATATGTAATTACATAAAATTTCAATATGGTACAGCAGTACCGCTGAGTACTTGCATAATTGAACTTAAAGACCATTAATTAATTATCAAACATCCCATTAATGTTTCTCTGTTTTATACCTGATGTATGTCCAGCCTAAGGAGGTAGTGTAGATGTCCCCTGCTGTCCCTCCATTGGTGGCTGCAGCTGGTGATGAGGTTTTGGCCCAAGCTCTTGTCTCTTGTCTCTAAGCTGTAATACGGCATATGAAGCTGCAAAAAAAAAAATCTTTAAAAAGATGTTTAGAAATCCTGTTAATTTATACTCCTCCCTAACGTTTTAAGAATTTTTGAAAAGTAAACTGTTTAACAGCTTGATAGCTTGACAGTGGCCTACAGCTGGACAATCTACTTAATTATGGAAAGGTTTTAGAAAAAGACATTTTCATCCTACTGTAGATAAAAACTTTGAAGTCAAGTAATTAAAAGGTTTTAAGTTCTTAGTTTTGCAGTGAGGAGTTTGTGAGAATTTGAGCTGTTTAAAAAAAACTATGCAAGAGAATTTTATAAAGTAGGTCTGACTTTCAGAGGTGAAGTTAGGTGAAAATGTTCCATTTGTCCCAATAATAAGAGTTCTAGCTAATTATGTGGATGCCAATCAATCATGTCTGTGAATCTTACCTGAAATTCATGAGTCTCCAGTGGATGAGACTGGGCATCTGGTGGTGAGGGAAGAAATCCAACGGTTTCTGTGAAGGGTTCTGGTGCAGGTGGTCTCAGGGTTATCAGCACTGCTGGGTACATGTACCTGTCTGGATAATGCGGGTACAATGGAAGAGGCATTGCAAACATCTCTCCAGGAAAAATGTGCTTTGAAATTGCCTCTGTAATTACATACTCTCCAGGAAAAGTTGGTGGATCTGAAAAAGTATGTGTAAGTATTTTTAATTTATATACTATATTACATAATATTATCACATTCTGTTCTTTAACACTGCATATACTTATTAACATAACATATAACAAATATTTCACATTATATAATGCTTTACTGATATCGTTATTTGAGCACTACCACCATAACATTCAAAGTGCATTAGAATAAATTGGTGTCATTACAGTTTAATTCATCACATTAACTGTGTATACGATATTTCAATTCTACCGTATTTTGAAGTATTTACTACCAACAAACTTTACAAACCTCCAGGTGCACAGTGTGAAGAGCGTGGTCCAGTAGGTGTCTTCAGTTCACAATAAACTGTGGTCACACTCGCAGTTTTTACCGGGCCAGTTATAGGCATGTGGTGTTCAAGGTGCATTTTACCGCCAGTGTAAAGTCTACCACTAGGCACTTTGGTAGCACTTTCCTATTTAGGGCTGGTGTCTGTTTCACCGCTACAGCCGCTAGTATTACTAGCCACAGAGACTGTTTCTCCACCAGATGGAGTTGAATGTCCTGGCTGATCGTCACTCGGTGATTAGTTTCCATTAACTGTTTTGATTCGCCTTTGAACCGATAGAATTTTCATCCGTTCGGTGATGAGAGAGCATTTCCTGCACATGCACGACCTAAACTGACATTTGCCCGAATGGCCTTTTGATGGGACTATGAAGCCATGGTTCTGACATCTGGCACACTTCGGACTATGCGCAGCTTTTTCTACGGATATACGATGGTTTGGTGGGGTTTTGCCATAATCAAAAACTAGCCTTGTTTTTGTTTTAGAGATTTAAAAATTGTACTTACATTTTTTTATTTCAAAATTAAACTTAAGTTTAGTAATTTATTAGAACACGTGCAGAAAAAAGAGAAAGAAGTTCACCTGATGTCAAATAGGGTGACAAGACGGTCTCACGGTTTTCGTGACTGTAAATCCCAGACAGGGGAGAATTTCCCCGAATGTTTTTTTGAAAGAAAAAGTGCAGTTTTTACCTAAATAGACTATTTCTGCCATGTCTGACTTTTAAACCATTTGATTTTTTAGAACAGTGTATTTTAATGACATTCATGTTTTAAATCAAGCTAAATGTATTCGGAATATCTGGTTTAATCCGGTGTTTAATGTCAGTGTTTAATTTTACCTGCATTGGTTAATTGAAAAGTATTAGTATAGTATAAGTCAAAGTCAACTTTGTCACATGTCTTTTTTAAATTATGGGGTATAAACATTAGTAACTCAGCATTAAACTGTTGGTTAAAAAACATAACTGTATTGTTGGGCAAAGTCACTGCTCTCTCAGCACTGAGAGTCAAGCAGTATATCTACAGCTAAACTTATTTATGAATGAATTATTCACTGATACAAACATCATCAGTTTGATTAAAACAAAATGAGCCAATTATTAGAACACTTGCTGAGCTTATAAGAAATTCAGTCTGTCTGATGGGGACAGAAAATATTTCAATTCTATTAAAAAATACAATAGATTTTGGGTTACTATACATTTGTTTTATATAGTAATGTTTTGTAACAGTTTGATGGAAGAAAATGTGTTTTGTAAGGACTAAGATCATGAAGTTTATGTCTAGTAATGACTCAAAGAAGTCCTTTGTTACAGAGCTTTAGAAAATCACAGAATAAGTCCTTTGACTGCTTTTCTTTAAATTGTATGATAGCTGTAGATGGTTGTCCACATGGATTTATTTTCTTTCCCTGTAGAGCATCTGACTCCTGAGACCCCTTTGATGCACATTTAGTGGGAACTACTGCTTTGTCTGCAAAGTCTTTGGGCAATGGAACCAACCATGTATACTAACTGATATAATTTCTCCCGAAACCTGCATTTTTATCCTTTTTAATTGTTTTTAAATGTTAAGTAATTTTCTTTTTTGAGCTAGCATGTTGTAAACTTTAAATTGTTATTGGACTACAGCTTGAAAGTGAAGTGAGAGTGATGTATTTGTCAAGGTATGGTATCCCCTACTTAAAATGTTACCTCTACATTTAACCCATTCAGTAGTGAACACACACACCAAAAGCAGTGGCAGCAATCACTGCAGCGCCCGGGGAGCAACTTGGAAAAGGTAACTTGCTCAAGGGCACCTCAGTTGTTTCCTGCCAGCTATGGAAATCAAACTTGCAGCCTTTGGGTTAAGTCCAACCGTCTAACCATTAGGTCACAAAGGGTAATTTACCCCCAGGGGCAATTATGTGAATCGCTAAAAGTGGATTAAGGACCACCTGCTGCCAGTTTGTAATCTGGGCATATGCAAAATCATTACAATAGGGTCTTTGGCCCTGCAATTTTGTTCTTTGTTGTGGCTGGTTAAATACATGGTTAAGTGGTTGGGGGAGGGAGGTTCTGTCCCAGCTGATTATCCTGGATATTCAGGATAGCTTTGGCCTAGTTTTGACTGACAGAACTGTTCATGTTGGTACTGTGCCACAGATGCAGTGCATATTACTGTAAATCTTTTACAAGGTCACTTAACCCCATTATCTTAATAAGGGTTATAATCAACGCAGTTTAACAATTTATCTTTTTCTGCCTATCTTCCTTTTTCTAAATTGCTTTAGGGTGATTAATTTCTGGGAATACACACATGAACTAACAAGAGGAATACTGTTTAGTTTTATGAGTTCATAATATGCCAAATGTCTGTTCTGGATATTTTTTTAAACTCCCAGGTAACACTAATACTAATTTAATGTATACATTGAATGCATTGTAAGCAGCCTTAGATAAAAGTGCCAGATAAATAAATTACCAATAAATTAAAATGAAAAAATCTAGGATGAAGTCTAGACTGACACAGCTTACCCTAATGCAAAATTCAAAATAATTT
>JAZGTJ010009513.1:0-17720 GCA_036877575.1 Botia almorhae
TACATACAGCACTGCAGAGTAATAATAAATGTTATGGTCCCTTCTCCTCATAAACAAAGGTACAATTTAACTTCTGTAACATAAGAATGTTATTTAATAAAAAGACATAACTCATCATCAGTAATGTTTAAGGCTGTTGTTGTAGGTAAATTTAATTACACTGGTAATACTATTAAATTAAGCTAACATGGTAAGTATTAAGTTAATACATTATTATGTACGTAATACGCATGTACGTATACCAGGTTGGTAATAATCATAAAATAGAATTAACCGTTTTTTTAAATGCATAATTAGACCCTCTTTTTACTTTTTATAAATGTTTTCCTCTTCAGAGTGAAGATTAAAGGCAGGAAAGGTTCAGATCATTGTAACTTTCTGTCAATGTGAAGCTGTTTCGTTCACTGACTGTTGAAGAGCTCTTGACTAACTCTCTGCATCACTCTTTCATTCATTCTCTCAGAAGTCTCTATTTATACCACACCGCCCAAAAGTGCTCAGGAAATCATCATGCACAAATGCCAATCTGAGACTGTGAGGGCAGGGGGCGCGTCTGTAAACAGCACTTATCAGTGCTCAGGGGAAACACAGAACGCTGGGTAACCGAGGTGCCAGTTGTTTGGAGGGTGCTGAGAGACAGAGATAATGTGCCGTGTGACTGTGTGTTAAAGTGATCAGCCGGCCGGCAGCTTGAACCGGTTGGTGTAATGTTCACAAACAGCGTGCCAGGCGAGCCGACAGATGGGGCATCACAAATCATGGCTGGAAATGAACTGTGTTGGCCTGTACTGTCGTGGGCACATTTATGACCCCACAGATATTTCTGTTCAATGCTGAGCTCAGTTAAACACAGACAAACAGAAGATTCCCACACGTGTTCTCACCAGCACCAGGAATGCTGACTTCATCTCTGCCGAGCAGTTTGTCAGAGGAGGATCGCCGACAAACACCACACCTGCAAACCAAGAGGAAACATTCAAAATAATACTGCCTGTTATTAAAAAATAAGCTGTCAATGTACAATGTACTGTCATGTATTTCTAATGTTTAAAATGTACAAGCAATTTTAATTCAGTTGTATCTATATAGCACATTACGTTAAAGCAACTTTACACAAAATATGAAGAATTAGGAAACTTCCATGTGTTTTACTGCATGACCCTCTACTTATCCCTTTTACAGAGTCACATCCGAGCTGCTCTAGCCAAAACCAAACAGTCACATCACCACACAAGTGTTGACTTTATATATAATGTGTTTTATATATAACATATAATTATGTAAATGTTATGCCATCCCTATGACACGTTCTCTTCTAAAATTGTGGCAGCTGTTTTGTAGAATAATCTGTTTAACACACAGTATTTACCCAGAGCGGCACTGGATTTTGTCTCTAGGAGTTCCCAAATTCCCTTCAGCAGGTAAAAATGACACGGTTCCCTCGTAGTAGCGATGTGACAGAAATGTTTTAACACCTGTACCAAAATAATTCTCATTAAAAACTGCCAGCAGATAAAAGTCAATCTCTTGCCATGTTACTTCACACACCTGAGATATCATAGCGGGCGGGCCCCATCCAGCGCTTCCTCTCGCTGTCTGTCAGCACGTCCCCATAGAACCCGTAGCCCAGCAGAGACACAGAGTAGCGCAGAAAGGTGTCGTTATTGTGTACCGAACAGACATCCATTGGCTGAGAATCACCTGTGGAACAGTCAGGACAGATTTCAGGAAACAGTCAGATAACTCTTCAGTATTCTTTGCTAGAACATCACGTCTAAATATGGAGCACACTGCATCAAAATCAGATCTCGTTCTCTACCAGAATGAGTTTTCAGAAACGCCTCATTTCCATGCAGGTGCCATTGCTTGAAGCAATAAGCCACTCGAGGCAGTGATTTAACCATAGTTAAGAGTTGACTCAAGAAACCTGTCAGTAAAATACCTGAACGAAAGACAACACCACAAAACTCGGTTTAATGTCTAACATGTCTGACTGGATTTAGAAAGAGGTCTTCTACAAATCGCTAATTTTGATGAATGAGGCCTGTTTAGTCAACACATGTATGTTTGTTGCAAAACTCTCTGTTGGGTGACTGTGTTAAATTTCATAGAATTACAGAAAAAATAATTCACTGAATTGCCATAAGCAGCACACATTCCTCTGCTATAATATCATTACTGTAGAATTATCAGATCCCTTTTCAACAACCTGAAAATGCTTTTACTGAGTGAGAACATGTCTGACTGTTGAGATTAAAGAACGTGCTTCACCATAATTATTTGCTCTTTTAAAACGAAGGACGTAAAGCAAAAGATTATTCATAACAAATAAATGACTCTGACTTCAGTGCAAATATACCTTCACATAACAGAACCTTGTGTGAAAAACAAAAGACTCAAAACATTATTAAACTGAATTCAAACTCTGAATTCTGATTGGACGGGCCATTTTCAGTGTAAGTTGTTCAGCTGAATTATGTGAATGTGTCGAGTATGAAACATTAACTATAAATAACCTGCGGCGATTACAGAGGACAAAGGCAGCACATCACATTGTGTAAAAATGAAATCATTACCGGTATAATTATAATAATAATAAACTACACTGGAAGTGCCCAACTGCGACACTTTGTTTTAAGAGTATGCTATAGTATCTGCTTGCTGTCTAGTTTCTGCTTGAGTTTTTTTAATGACGTCAGATATACATCGGTATAAAAAGTCAAACAGAACTTTTAATTTTAAACAGTAAATACTGTGATTCTGGCCAGCAGTAGCTGACAGCTGCTGGCAAACAACCCAACCCCTGTTATCAGAACACAAACAAGTATGTTTAGCCTCCGAGATATGACAGTCAGAAAAACGACACACACATCATACTGCAGATATGAAGCTGTCTGCTCACCCACGACGATGTGCAGAGCTGAGGTGACAGGGTCATTTGAGCCCACCGTGGCATAGCATACACAATCAGTCGAACCTGTTTCAGAAACACATTTCATGGGTCAGGGGTTCAGAAACAGCCTAAATGAATACCTCATAATTCACTCTGAAGGTTAACATATGAAAATCATTCTTTCTGTTTCAATTTCAGTGGCATATGGGGCCAGCAGCAATCTAACCCTCAATTGTAAGCGTTAACTAAACATCACAAGCCAATAGAGTTTTTGGTCCATTCAGCCCATGTGAGAAGAACATTTTTCGATCTTCTTGATACAGAATAGAACGACTGTAGCTGAAGCATGTCAGGCCCCTTTCATATAGAGAGATGAGATTTCAGATAAGTTCAGACCTTTTCTCCATCTCCTCTAGGCGTCTGATAAACTAATTCTGCTTCCTTAAATTGCTTATATACCACTGTGAGGTTAAAACACACTGACTGCCATCTGCAAATATGCCGAACTGATTATTTCTGCATCTGTTGTGCCCACAAAGAAAGGAAAAAGGTTTCTGAGTTTTGTTCAAATATAAATCAATACTCGTCAATGAAAAAGTTCTGTAAATATCCATTAATCAGACGCTTGAATCTACATGAACGTCTATTTAAAGAGAAAGTTCAGTGGCAGTAATACAGTACAGTGCTGAAAAAGATGAATATTCAGATGCTTACAGATATAATACAGATTAACTACAATGTAGTACCATATAACAGTAACAGTATTCACACAGTATTTCAGACTAAATTAAGATGGGTTTTCACATGGAACATAATGAAAAATTCATCTTACTGCCATGGGGCACACCCAAAATCCCATGGTAACACTATGAGTAAATCGTGGTATTACATTATCATGATACATATCCAAAAAATCATCTTTTGCTTTAACATGAATTGTAATCCAGTAACATTCAGGTCAAGTTCATTTAAGATGATAAATCACAATGAAGAATGGCAATTAGCTGCTTTTGGAAACATCATCGTCATGTCATTTTTCTTTCTTGTGGACAGTGTGAGATAAGGCCATAAATAATTAAATTATACACGCTGATAACAGTACTGATAACAACATGGACTCTTAGTTCTATTGAAGGGTGTCTCATTGTCAGGTTTATGTGGTGGTAAGTTCCAGTCATTGTGTCATCAAGGGTTGCCAGAAGCTCTTTACAGCGCACGACAAGACTCTTATCAGCAGATGCTCTTTGAGGTTTGTCAGTTATTAAAAACACATCTCTGCTCAACGAGTGAATATTTGTATTACTGTCTAGACTGAAAACCTAAAATGGAGCAATTTAAAATTGTTTTACAATCTCTGCTGAAGATGATCTTTGTGCTATATGGACTCATGGATTTGAGACTAACCTGCAGGAATGATGCCGATGCGAAGTCTACATGGAACAAGGTTCTCCTCTGTGGAGTTCTCGTCCACTCCTGCATCCCTCTGTGTACAGGAGATGAGGCCATGCATAATCTCACTGAACATGCCATCTCCTCCGACACACACCACACTGCAGACAGACACACAGCACTGATCACTTCACTGTGAGTCAATCTGAAATGATTCTTGAGTCATCATGTTTCCCTGATCACCTGTGATCTCAGGTGATCTCTTATTCTTACTGCCCCCAATTTCTACATTTTCACATCATTGGGTGGAAGTGTGTATAAAAAAATTCCTATAAAAGACACAAAGCTATTCTTATTCTTAAAAATCGTATTGCTATTTTACAGGTTTCATGTGTGAAAGTTGTTTGTCTAAACTGCTGTTCACAGATCCAGACAAAAGACTCCGAGATGTTTTTGAACGTGGCCTCTGGCCTAGCTTTGATGCAGCCACCATGTTGTTTCATTGTCTTCATTTCCTAATTTGCCTGCCGTGGTCTGCTGCAGTGCTGGACCAATGTGTGTTGATGTGCAAATGTTGATCTGAGCTGTGGTGCAGAGGACACATTCCTCGCTGGGCAAATTAGGAGTCACTGCACTGCAATTGTGGTCTCCCCGCAGCAGCCGCTTACCCGTCATACTTCTTCAGATCAGCTTCTGTCTTCAAGTGGTCCCTGGCATGATTTGCGCGCTCTGTAACTATAGAAACAAAAGAGAAAGTCATTGTTAACAGGGCAATGGCAGCAAAGCTGAGGAGGAGGGAGGCTGGGAACCATCATGCTCATTTGGCAGTTAAATTTCATTTTTCTGGAGGTTTGATGGAGACTATAAATCAAATGATGTCACATGATAAAGCTGTAGCTGCAATGAAAAACAATCCCTGGCACATTTCATTACCAGTTTTTCACCATCAGCACTGATGTAAAACTGTAACTCGGAGGGATGCGTTGAAAATAAATGAGACCTAGGACAGAGCCCTGTGGATCACATTGATGATATATGCCAAAGGTGACGTATGGAGCTTATTAAACCCTCTGCAGAACATCTTGTTTGGTGCCTCTAATGATTTGGTTTGAATTGTATTTGTCCAGCCAGACATGTCGTTTACCATCCTCAAAATGTTTGTGTGGTCATAAAAAACATCAAGCTGCTGAGTAAGCCTAATCTTCCCACCAACCCAAGGCCTTCCTCCCTCACAGCTAATACATACGGGATGTCTTTGCATTCCTATGTTTATGGACTATCACAGTTTGCATTATGGCAGCTCCTGTGATGGATGGCACTGTAAATAAACTCATATTCTTGGGATGGGTTGGCAGGTGGGGCCATTTGCCAACAGAGATCTATTTGCAAAGCATAAAAGCTCATTTTTTATTTAAATGTTAATGTAGGCAGCTGACAGGTGCTCACCAATCACATTGGTGGAAATGGAAGCCCGGGAAAAGATGGGGGCCACTTTGTGGTCATAAATCTGCTTCCCGCGTTGTTTTCCTCCATAGGGGTTGATATAAACCAGCAAGTGTTTTGGTCGTTTGGCTGCAAAATAAGAGGCAGGCGGAACATTACGAGTGAGCTGTTGACAACAGTCTTTATCGGCTGTCAAAAAGCATAACAAACCCCATTCAATGTAAAAACAACACTACAGAAGCATGTTTTAAAGTCACGCTTTAGGATCATCCTACATTCCTCAGCATTAATTGGAAGAACTGGTTATAAGGACATACTCAACAACGCAAGCTGTTCTCTGATAGTCTGGACCCAGAGCAAACACTGGGCCTGTTCACAGCACTGGAAAGTCACGTCGCTGCACCGCCAGCAGTGCTGCCGCGTCCTCTCCACATACAAAACTATAAAAAACAATCATAGATAACACACAGCCATTCTACAGCAGATAAACATTAAGTCACATATCAACTGTTACCAGCTGAGAGATAAGCTGATGACAGCCTCATGTGTCTGGGTGTACCTGTGAAAGCATGCTGGTAAGAAGAGTGCGTTGGACTCTGAGGAACCTTCTGCCATTTTCCAGTGTATTTACTAGAGGACTCGTCATCCTTCTCCTGGACGGCTATGATCTCACACACTGGGACACAATGAGCACCTGTGTAAAGAGCACCAGTGAGTCAACTTCAAATAACATTACAGTAGTTCTGTTCCAAAACCTCGTGAGCTTCATTGCAGTCTACTGCCTACATAGGCAGAACCTCATTAAGTGACCGATCTAGAACACTCAACCTGGGAGGCAACTGTGCAGCACAAATCATTCTGACATTAAAATATTGCTTTTATTGACACACTAATTATAATAAATAGATAACATTCATAAATCAAGGTACTATTTTAGCCGATATTTAATACTTTTCAGTATTGAATGAATGACATATTGTAAATATTGAGTAGTCCATATTTTTTCACTGGCCTTGTTGCAATTCACTGTGCCTTTACTGTTAAAGATACATGTGCTTCTTTTGTAAAACAAGCGGTCTCAGAAGCGGCATAATTAACTTTTGGAACAGCCGTACATTTATAGGCAGCTTACAAGGTTTTAGAACAAAGTCTCTATGCCATACAAGACACAGCAGGAAACTGTGTTTTTCACTGTGTAACAGCAACATTTATAGACAGAAAATAATGACTTGGCTGGTGGTTAGAGTTTCCTGATTTCCTCTGAACCTGATGAAGCTGGCAGCTTCATTCTGTTTGCTTTTGCAGTAAGACACTATGTAAATGTCACTTTCCATCACCTGTCTGCACGCTGTGGAAAATATCTAAGCAAAACATCCGGGATTATTTTTGCATTCTGACAGCGTGTGCCCAAATGACTTGAGTCAGCTTGTGTCACGTTACGTAAGGCAAGCTTCTTGGAAAACCCCTGGGAGAGAAGTTAATGAGGTTTGACCTTATTCCAAAGATCAGAGTTATGTGGATTAGAATGAAGAATTGCTTAAGAAACTTTTAATAGCTAGATATACCTAGAGTAACGATTTATCTTCATTAAAACTTCACGATGCATTCTGATGAGAGATCAGTGTTGTATTTTAGTTTTACAGAGCCTAGTGAAACCTTTCATATGTTCAATGTCGCCATAAACTTCATGACACCATAACAAGGACAAACAACCTGATCAAAGGTTTATGATATGATATGATTTTATATTAGGATGCCATTGTGCAATGCATGAATTCATCATAAAAAGTCATTCATAATTTTCTGCCTACATTCTAACATTCACTGACCAAGTCAATTGTCATTTTTCATTTGCATAAAGTATCATGAAATGGAGGCACTTAAAATTCAGGGTTGTTTGGAGGTCAAATGAAATACTGTATAAGCTGCTTTATTTCCTGAATTGTTTTATATAAGCTTCTGCATTCGTGTTGCCATAATACAGGACGTCTAACTTTATTTATAAAACTTGAAACCTTCTGGCAATAAACATTAAATAAACAAATGAAAGAAATTCTAGGAAGTTTCTAATGAACTAAAATTATACTAGACCGGGTAACAATGTTGAAAGTATACAAGGTTGCAGATCAGACTGGCAGTCAGTAAGAATTAGTCAAAGTTGGCAATTTACATTTATGCACTTGACATTTATCCAAAGCGACTTACAGTACATTGAATTTATACATTTTGTCAGTATGTGTGCTCCCCTGGAAATCGAACCCACAACCTTTGCACTGCTAACGCAATGCTCTACCAACTGAGCTACAGGAATGCTGTAATTAAATTATTAATAATTAAATTCATATGAAATATTTTTAATATGAATTATTAATAACAAATAAATTAGCAATGAAATTATTTTCCAAAAAATAAGTAAAATACAAAGATTTTAAAACAAAATTGGTAATTTTTCCCACAATAACTCGAGTAACATGGCTGAGTTTGCTGAATACAGCCAGCACTACATTCTGATTACAGGAAATGCCTTTGAACAATACTTGACATTCCAAGATCCATTACTGTTATTTGAATGTGATCCCCCCCCCAACCCACTGCATATCTGTTTCCAAGACTACAGCTTTACTGATCTGAGANTGAACAATACTTGACATTCCAAGATCCATTACTGTTATTTGAATGTGACCCCCCCCCAACCCACTGCATATCTGTTTCCAAGACTACAGCTTTACTGATCTGAGACTCAACTATCCACAGAGCAGCACCTCACCATACAGTTTAGTTCCTGTAGCTCAGTTGATAGAGCACTGTGTTAGCAGCGCAAAGGTCATGGGTTCGAGTCCCAGGGAGCACACAGATGGATTAAATGTAAAGGAGATAAGATTTTAGTTAATGTTACTGATTATGAATAACAGAATAACTGTTATTCTTAAATATTTATTTTCTTCGTATTTACGAAGTGCTAAAGTCTATGAAAACCCAAATCTTTAATTAAAGTTTAAACTATTGGCCTCTGACTGCACAAACACATATTACCATAAATCTGTCTTCAAATAAACATGATACACCTGACCTTTAAAGTCAAATCCTGCACCACACAGGCCCATTCATATTAGAAGAACCCTCACTTCATGGTCATGATTTGAAGCGTAATCCTCATCCCTAGATTTTACACTCAGATCTTGATTCACAGCGGCTATCATATCGCAGAATATTACCTGCATCTTTTCATGCACCCATCATCATGGAGACGAGGTTGGGTGATGGGAGTTTACTCTCCTCCAGTAATGTTCTCAAGTATTGTGTGTGAGCAGCATTATGTGTCATTCATTTTAACGTGACCTTTCCAGAAAAACCAAACATTTGTTTAGCATGAAAGGACCCTCCACAAATAATGTCTTTTGTGTCCCTCTACTCTAGTTTCATGAGCTCAGAGAAAACTTACCTCAAGTGAAAGGGGTTAGATTACACAGCGGATGAGCAAAGTACACTACACACTAGATAGTCAACGCTGACACGAGTCGCACGGGCAACCTGATCTCTACAATATAAACTGATGTGCCAATAAGAAGAACACACAATTCTCACCACGTTTTATTATTTTAAATTAATAAACTGACCGTTACCAAGAAAACCTGTTAAAAGCAAGACGTAAGAAAGCATTTGGTGATCAAGTGGTCATAAAGGAAACATGCACTTCTTTCTGTATCACAAAAGATAATCTGCTATAAACATGACAACTATCTAATTTTTATGACCTGCACTGTCCAAAGGCATTTATAAACCTTTAGAATGTGTACTATGCACTGCAAAACACAGCACAGGGTTATGTAAAACATACAAAATCCAACCACAGTGTAAAAAAAACAACAAAACAAACCGAAAAGCCTAAACAAACAAATCGAAAGACAAAAAAAGACAACAACATATATTTGGAAAATGACGACAATCATTACAACTTCGGCGTTGTTTCCCACTAACAAAGCCCCTGTTTGTGCACAGTGGATTCTCTGCACCCTGTGCAGGGTGAAAACTTCATTTCAAAGGCATCATGGCCCTGAGGGAAACAGTCATCAAATCCTTTAAATAAAACCCTGCTTTGTGTAATGGATCTTAGTACTGAAGGTCACCTAGTTCTCAACTTCTCCTCGGCTGTATCATGTGCCATGAACTCGTGGCCACAGACTGATGCACGATTACCAAAATGACTGATTTTCAGAAGATTATCAGTGACCTCCCTGACCTTCCAGCACAGTCTGAGAGCACCACACACACACACACACACACACACACACACACACACACACACACACACACACAGATTTGACATCTACTGCTGACTTTTGTCTTACACTGGTTTAAACACGTCTAGAAACACATGTAAACTATTTCTGAGATTTTTTTCTTTGTAATAGATATTTGAAGACAAGACACAATATAACAGTGTGTGGCTATTAGCTTAAGTTTGACATAAGATTCAAGATAACGAATGGTGCCTTTATTTTTCATTTTCAAAGTCATATATATACACTCAACACCTACAGCACAGAAGATGAGTCGGTGCGTTTATTGTGACATCTGCTGTATAGTTGTGTTCATGTTTTAGTGTACAGCGGGCTGCACGCGACTTCTGCGTTCTACGCACGCGCTCATGAATCTCGGCCAAAACCGCCGCGCGCTGTCTAGCTAGACAGCTGACTGCGTTTGAGACATACACCACCGGAACAAACAATAGCAGCGCATCTTTGTTGTCTACCTGTTAAGAATGAGATTATTATATCAGATATGTAACTCACCAGCTTTGACTGCTCCCCATATGTCGCGTCCGGTGTGTTTTCTGGCGGTTTGGGTCTCTTTCCACGCGAGAATCGCGCAGTTTAATGTGACCTCACAGGGTCTGCGCTGAACACAGAGCACAGAACACAACAGACGTGGCGGCTTTTCCATTCCCGACATTAACAACAACACATGCACATTAGTTATCTTACGCTCATCTTCACGCCAGATTTACACTACATACATTTAAATACAGTCAAAGCTACAATGCCGCTCGTCTCCCCTCAGCAGTTTGTCTACATAGCGGTTTTTTCTTTCCTGATAAAGTGGGAGGGGTCTGAGAGGCGTGCGTCACTACTGTAGGAGGAGCGATGTGGACCATTGACAAATAGCTTTCAGAGGTTCTGTTTTTTAAAGAGTCCAATGTACATATTAAACATAATGATGGGTTATATAAGAGGTTTACTTAAATCCATGACATGTTTAACTTGTATAATTATAGTAATTATGGACTATGATTCATGTATAATTGAAGACGTTTTGAATTAGTTTTTGTCTATTTATTTACCGTGACTTTATAACATGGCACTAACGTGTCAACAGGACACGTTATTATAGGAACAACAATATGACAGGCGTTTGAGCGTACTTGAGAAGGTATGTACACATATTCACTTGTGATTGGCTATCCAGCAGCCACTCATGAGTACCTTTAACCAATCACAGTTGCATTTTTCTGCTGTGGGTGGTGCCAATATGGCGGCTCTGTGAGTTTGCGAAGAGAAACTGAGGTGTAAATAAACTCTTCGTGCCCCTTTGGGGCAATTAATCATTTTTATTTCCTAACTTGATGAAAGAGCGATCGATCAGAGAGCAAAGGATGTCTGGCGACGGCAACAAAAAGCAGTTCTGGAAGAGAAACACAGCCAAGGTTCCTGGAAAGTAAGTGACGTGTTCATGCTAATGTCTATATGTTACCTTGATGTATGTGTTTAAATATACATATAACTAAAAAAACTGTATTTTATAATTGCAGACCCCGTCAAATAAAGCTAAATATCCAGAATGACACGTGTCATTGAAATCGGATATTATTTAGGCTGTCTTAAACTCGTGATGGTGGGCTAGCTGTACAGTACTATGTCAGCACTGATGGCAAGGCATTAAGTTTGTGTTGCTCGTGACTGGAGTCTTAACGTTTGCATCCGATCTGATGATTATATCGGATATACTGATTTAAGTGGCACTACCAGAGAAATTTCACATTATTTTTTGGTACTTTTTTAATTAAAGTTGTTAATTAAATTGATTTTTAAAATGTTAATGTTTTTTATGACTCTACAGACAACAATCTCTAATATTCTCATTTCTCTAATAATTTGTTATTGAATCATGTTTATAGTTGTGTTTTAAAGGTGTCATTGTATGTCATTGTTGACCTGTCAAACCAGTTTTCAGGTCACATAAATAATGATGAGTATAGATTTAAATCTGTGGTTTCTGTTTATGGTAAAACTCTTCTTTTTCTCAGTATCCAGCATGTGTATGGAGCCCAGCATCCCCCATTTGACCCTCTGCTTCATACCAGGTAAGCACACTTGTATTTGGATGGTTCTCTGAACCTTAAGCAGGTGCTTTCTCAGACAGTTGACACTGATGATTTTAAATGATTCTGGATGATGTTTTATAACGTGATGATTGTTTTTATAGCTGTGCTGAAACACACATTTAAAGTTACAAGTATTCTCATTTTCATATTCACCTCACTCACATTGATCTGGTCACATGATACTGGTCTGATTTTAATTTCCTTTGCAACAATCAATCTGTAAAGTTACTCTTTTTTAATCACTACATTAGAAGAGCATAACATGTTAAGATGAACTAATACTGTTGTTAGTAGTAATATTGGGCTAATACCACGTCTCTCAGTCATTACCGTAATGAATCAGCAAACCCCGCCCACTAAAGTGTCATGTGACACAGCATGCCTTAGCTAGACCACGTAAAATAATCTTAAGTAATATAGTAAAATTACTATTTGTAAATCTGTTAGCAATAGTGAGAACACAGTGTCATCTCTATTAGTACAGATTGAGCATTGAGTCTCCTGGTTAAAGTATAAACAGAAGCAGCACTTCCTCATTGTGGAAATGAGTTTCTGTTAGAAGCAGCTGTCTGTGCATTAAATATGTGTTTGTTTTGAATTAACATTATCAACACTGACTGTCTGCCTGTCTGTCTGCCATATGCTATTTTGAGTTTTATTTGTGCATTTATGAGTGTTTATTTTGTTCATTCCTCTGCTGCAGTTTATCAGCAAACACATTCCCCTTCATAATATTTTTGGTTAAAACTAATTTATTGTTCAACAAAGTGACACACGTTTTCAGTGTGTAAACATCACTTTTGGATCAGGTTGGAGTTGCTATGGCCAGTTGTATAATCACCCAGCAGCAGAAACAACCACCCTGTTAAGACAATTCTTAATTCTGTTGTATCTGCATTTTAATTCTCTTATATCTACTATTTGGCATTAAAAGATGAAATGTTTTTTAACTTTCTCAGTTTCAGCCTGATGAAAGCAGGAAATAAGCCTCCATCCGTCACCACACCAGGAAAGCGACAGAAAGCCACCACCTTCCAAGAGTTTGAGAGCATCACCAGTGACGCCTGGGATGTGGGTGACGATGACGACGATGAACTGCTAGCCATGGCAGCCCAGAATCTCAACAATGAGGTTGTCATGGAGACAGCCAATAAGGTGATAGAAAACCACAGCAAGCTACAGGAAACGCGACAGCAGCAGACGGTCAATATTACTGAACCTGACGAAAGAGACGGGGAGGAAGCACACGAGGAAGATGAAGAAGAGCCAGAGGATGAAGAGGAGAGAGAGGAAGGTGCAGAGATGATGACAGATGATAACAGACTGGTGAAGTCACACAGTGAAGCACCTGTTGGTTCAGCTAAAGGTGAGTATCTGTACAACAGGTTCAGGTTTGCAGTGTGGCTGGTTCTTCTGTTCATGAATCTGACATGAACCAGTGGCTGTTGTGTTAGTAATGATGTTTGTGACACAGCCTTTCAGTGTTTCTTTGTTAGTGTTGATTGCTTAGTGAGGTGTGTAACTGTTACTACTGTACTTGAAATGTCTTCCCCTGAACTTTAGTGTGCAGTAAGTGTGCTTCTAGCACTTACTGAAGAGAGACGTGTTATTACTTTTCTAAGTGACCGACCTCACATTCATTCTGATGAATAATACACTGGGCTGAAAAATGTTGCCTTCTTTGCTCATAGACACTTTGTTTTGCCAGTTTTTGGATCAGTAATCGCTAATGGGCTGATGACATCACGACAGCAAGTCCATTTCATGATTTTAAGAGTCCTCCATAAAACCACTGTGGGTATTAAAGTATTTTGCTGCTTGCAAAATTTGAACAAGAATACAAACAAAGAGTCTGCGCAGTAAAAGCCTCTCAGAAAAGTTTTATAATCATTCTTTTAAAACACGGGCAGATGCAGACGGCTGCTGTTGTTTCCTGAATGTCTTGCTTGATGTTTTTAAGAGAAGTTCAGAACAGTTCCACTTTTAAAACTGTGACATGCAACTAATGCTGTTCTGTTTCGTATTGCTGCTTCTCATGTAGCTGTGTTTGAATGCATGAATGTCTGTGTGGCCCAGACAAATGAGTGTCATTGAAATGTCAGTCGATGTGTTAGCATATAAACTTGTGGCTTGTATGTTTTTCAGTTCTCAGGTGCAGCAGGTCAAACAAAAGCACATTTATTTGAATAATGCCGTTCGTGTCTGTTGTATGTGTAGCATTTAGCTCTGAGACACAGTCAGTTGTGAGTTCAGGACATGTATGCATGACTACCACCTGTTGTCATCTTTCCCAGCGATGACAGACAGTTTGTTTCGTTTCAGTGCTGATAGATGACTGATAATGGACTTCCTGTTGATGTGCCTCTGTTAAAACAGCACCTTTATGTTTACACTGTCAGCACTAGACACGCACTGTTGAATTTCTGCAGAGAATATAAGAGCATTAATGAGTATTAAAGACATGTGATGGCAGAATGATCTTTATGAGTAACTGTGAAAAACATTTAAGGCCTTTAACAAGCTTGTAGTAAATGCAGTGTTTGGACTCTTGTGGTAATCTTGTTGTTTTGCAGCTAAGCTTTCCTGTAGCTCTGTGACTAGAGCATGGCGTTACCAACGCCAAGGTCATGGGTTCGATCTCAGGGATTGCACATACTCAGAATCAATGTATAGTATAATGCAATGTAAGTCGCTTTAGATAAAAGCGTCTGCCAAGTGCATAAATGTAAATGTAAATATTGTTAATACCAATACAGTGATTGTTAATTTTACAATATATACAACATTATATAATACATCTTTACAACCAATGTAACAAAAGCAATTGAACGATGTACAAATGAAGTTTTTAATTGTCAAACAGTAATATTGGGTTTGAAGCACAGATTCATTTCTCTTCACTGATTGACCGACAATGTGTGTTAATTGCATTAAACATGATTCATTAAATTCTGCTATATAAGCCCCAGAACAGTTTCTTGTGGTATTATTGGAAATTGAGGTTGCGTTTCCCTTTGTGAGCATTTCTAATACACTTTTTCCCAGTGTGTATTGCTTCAAAGCAGCTTTAAAAACATTTAAGTACAGGAAACTTAGACAAAAATGGTTTTATCTCTAAGCACCCAGTGAGCAAAATAAAAACAACTATGGTACTATGTAATAGAAATTTATGCATTTAAAAAAAACCCTCAAACACAATTTGTACATACAGTTGTAAAGATGTTATTGCCTGCAAAAGTCTACAGTTATGATCACTGATGCTTTTAATAAGTTATGATACATTGTTTTTACTGCACATTATTTAGTGCTTATGGGCTACCACATGGTTTTAGAAAAATATTAAATGAAAATGAGTCCAACGAACTATATACTTATGCAAAGCAGGGTTATCGACGCAAGGAGAAAACAAAACATGTTTTGTTGTCCAATCAAAGGCAGTGGTACTTCACTGCAAACTCATCTCTGACTGTAAAACATAACATATCTGCCGTTTGGACAGAATATTGGACACACCCTCATAAAAAACAACATGATGATGGTGAAAGTGACATTTGTCAGATATGGTAACCCATACCCGAAATGTGACCTCTGCATTTAACCCATCACTAGTGAGGAGTGAACACACTGCAAGTCATGGACACACACCCAGAGCAGTACTTAAAGTTTATTGCTTAAAGGCACTTCAGTTGCTACCTGCCAGTGCTGGAATCGAACCAGCAACCTTCTGATCACAAGCCCGACTCACTAACCAGTAGACCACAACTGCCCCTGTGTGTCATCTGACCACATCTGCCCCTGTGCGTCATCTGACCACATCACATGATTCCAGCCATAGATCACAGGAAGAGTGTTTCGCAAAGTTCTGCATTTTATGGTTTGCTACTAGAAAGGCCTTTCTGGGGAACTGTTCCAATTCACACATATTCAAGTCTAACATCACTTTGAAAATAAACAGTTTTTTTCTTTGTCATGGAGGTGATTTGTTAGCGGTTGACTGATTCCTAGTGCGGACAGTCCAATCACAGGAGTCTAAACGGAGGATCTGCACAAGGTCTTTAATAGATATTGGTTGATGTAAAAGTGTTCATTAGCACTAGCTGGCTAACAGCTTCTCTGATGTCCTGCTGTCAGGATGTTTCAGGAATAGACTGAGCCTCTGTAATGAAGTTTAATGGGCTGAGGAGTGTGAGGGAGCAGGATGTGCTGGTTATGTGGTCATTAAAGCTGTGTTCTTGTGTTCTTGTGTTCTTGTGTGGGTCAGAGGTGGAAGGAGAGCGTGCAGGACTCCACAGACAGCAGTCACTTCCTCACAGGCCTGTGATTCCACTGGTCGCCCGCATGGCGGACCAGAACACATCCGAAACGCCAGCCATGACGGAGAGAGAGGCATCACGACTCGACAAATTCAGACAGGTTCTAGCCGGGCCCAATACTGATCTTGGTAAGATACTGTCCTGTAGTTCTGTTACTTACCTAAGTAAGTAAGACTGATTTTTATGGTTTGGGGTGAACTATTTTTGTACAGATGATGACATGAAATAACGTAACACATTAGGTCTGCATTGTAGTGTATCTCATGAAATAATAGTGCGCGACTCGATTTTTAACATTGTGATTTGATTGTGAACCATGATATTATTGCTTCAACAGAAAAGTCTGAAATGTTATTGAATTTTGATGAACACATTTTTCTCTTTAGAATAACTTGTACACAAAAGGAGGCGGAACATTTGTTATGAAAGTAAAGAGAGTGTGTTTTGAGTTCATGTTGACTGCAGCCTCTGCATGGCTCTCACAGTGGAACCGTTGAGGTTTAAACGAGACAGATCTGTGAAGTCAGTGTTGATGTTGACAGGCCTCTGGATGCTGGAGTGTCAGTTCTGGTTTTGGTCGACTGGCTCTCAGGGTGTCCCTGAATCAGTTTAGCTGCTGTTGCCGTTATTAGATCTTTGAAAGGACGAGTCAGATGTGCAGTGACAGAATAAAATATGAAGTAAATCTATAATTAAACCGGGATCTCCAGCATGATAATGATTTCCCATCCCTCCACAAGACAGGAGACCTTCTACTGTCAGTGACCCATAATAACTTAAAGAGCCCATAAAATCGCTTGATGAGCACAGCTTTATTCTTTCTTTAATAGACTAATTTCCTACTGAAACAAGGAGTCTGTGTGGGACGTTTTGAAGAACTCGTCCCTTTTTAAATGCCTGACTGCCTTTAGCAGCAGGTGGTATGAGAGAGAGAGAGTGAGAGAGAGAGAGCGAGCAAAAGAGAGAGAGAGCGAGAGAGAGAGAGAGAGCGCGAGAGAGAGAGAGCGAGAAAGAGCGCGACAGAGAGAGCGCGAGAGAGAGAGAGAGAGAGACAGAGAGAGCGCGCGAGAGAGAGAGAGACAGAGAGAGCGCGAGAGAGAGAGAGAGACTCTCTCTTATTTTAGAGAGCAAATTTTTTATACGAGTGCAAGATGAGGTTTTTTCTATCCAATTAACATGCTTTTGGTCCAAGATTTTTCACTGACATTTATAGTTGACTTCAAGGGAAAAATGCAATAAAATAAAATGTATTTGAGAGTTTTAGTGTCCTAAAAATTCCCCTTTACAGTGTTGGTAGTTT
>JAZGTJ010009514.1:0-19295 GCA_036877575.1 Botia almorhae
AGTTTTTTCCTGAGGCTTTTTAATATTGTCCATATTGATATCGGAATTATATCGTATCGACCGAAATTAAGAAATATATCGTGATATAAATTTTTGCCATATCGTCCAGCCCTAACGCACCTTCAAGCGCGCCACAAGAATGAGGCTGCCAAAATGGGCAATGCATTAAAAAATCGACCGCAGAAGCCAGACAAACAGGTGCAGCCTTATTATTTTTAATGCTTGTCATTTTTGTAGCCTAATGTCATTTTGGAAGTTTTTCTTTTATATTCGTTTCTTGTTCATTCGTTTAATCTTATTTAAACTTTGTGCAATTTATTTATTTATCTTTCTATTTTATTTTCTTATTCGTTTTAAAAACGTTCTAACATAGGCTACGTAATAAACGTTCTATGGTTGTTATTTGTTTGGTTCCAACTTCCACCATTTTTTCAGCCTGTAGCATTGTTGTGGTTTTTTTTCGTTATGTTAATAAAAGTTCTGCGTTTAATACAAAAATGTTTTTTTGTAGTTTCGTTGTTGTCCATTCAAACAATTGACGCCGAATTGCCAATTCCCGCAAAAGTGAAAGTATAATACGCACACATTTATAAGCTATTTAAAAGCAGAAAAAAGAGGAAAAGAGGAAACCCCAACCCCCACGGTGATACCGGTATTACCGGTGTTGTCACATGTCGATTAACCGGTGGGGAAATTTCCTCATCGTCACAAGCGTTTATATTCTTGTCATAGGCACAGCAGGTTCAGCTGTTTGTTAAACACTGAGCATGCTTACATTTACATGCACAACTACAGGCTCTCCCTGACGCACTCTTTCCCTTTGTTTTCTCAAGCCTTACAGCTCTTCATACTACTTTTTTTCTGCCTAAACACTCAAAATATTCATCACCAAAATGTTTGTGTGAGAACTCTCTCACAACCTTTATGACGTCATTAAAAGCTTGTAGCTTTTTCTGTACACTTTATGCACACATGACATAAAACGTGTGTGTGTGTGTGTGTGTGTCTGACACTAACCTAGTTTTGGTGTTCCTGGTGGTGGAGGCAGATAAGCCAGCAGAGTCTTCTGACACTGAGTGCTGGAAGAGGGGGGACAGAGTTCTTTCGTCTGTAGGGCTGAGATCCAGAGGCTCAGGGAAATCATCGTCTGTTTCTGGCTCCCCCACTGTGTGTTTACAGGAGACATGAAGAGTCGCAATGTTTGTATACTTTAAAGTAGGGGTTAAATCAAATATGGAAATGGTAAAAATAATGCTGGAAATTCAACCCAAAAATAAACAAATAACTAGGGTTGGGCATGATTCCCCAGGTATTTGACAACAGATCATGAAAACTGATCATGTTGGTTTATTTTCTTTTTCTTTTTTCTCATTGGTATGGCAGCATTTTAATCACTATCCTGAGGTGTAACTGAAATGGACTGAAAACTGTGACAATTTTGGTTGACACAATATACTGTCACCATGGTGTTCACTATAATATTATTACAACTACAATTATAATATTAGAATTACAATTGTCAATATGTATAATACTATTGTTGTCAGCTTTTATTGGTGATTCCTAAAAATGTGGGGTGGGGGTTATTGGCCTTGTGGTGGAAGGTTGGAATTTCTAAAAATCTGCGAGTTGCCAGAGTATAAGAATCAACAAATCATTTTATGAAATACGAATAGCCATGCTGAATAATTAGGTTGGGTTTTGGGTTCAACTGTCACCGCCTGACACATTTTTTAGGAAGGTGTCTATACAGGCTATGTTCTTGCTTTCAAAAACAGCTGGATGGAGCACAACAGAATGAAACAACATAGGGGTCTTGAGGGGCTATATTAACCAATAATATCACTGCTTGACGCCTCATTCCTTCACGACTCAAAACTTGAAAGATAAAATTCTTGCCCTAGATGCAGCAATATTTTTTCACTGGGTACCAGTTAATCGTATTGCAAATAATGTTTCACGCTGATTTAAAAACACCCATCCTCACCTCGAAAAGATGGCTAAAATTAACCACAGAACAGTGGGAGACTACACTCTTAGACACTTCCTGATTTGATGAATTGCAGACTGCACAAGCAAAATATTTCTCAAACAAAACTCCACAAAATAATTATCGATCAAGCATTCCTACAAAACCAGAAAAGCAAGCTGGTTTTACAAAATGCATTACACACGCCTACTGGATTTGCAGCAACTATTGCAGGAGTTAAGATGCTGTCTTCCTTGCAGCACTACGCATTGTGACATTCATCTTCCTGAACATGTTGACTGCTGGTGCACCATTAATGTAGTAAAAAAACAAGAGCTGTCAGACAGTCTGGATGAATCCATTATGTTGAGATGTGTGTCCCTTGTTACAATGTCCTGTGCGAAGCGATGGAAGATGAGAAAAATGTCTACAGCTGGTACTACACTTTTATTCATCTGGACACTTGCTGTACTGTCTTTGCATCACGACCAACGTGACAATGAAAATGTTTATTTACACATTTACATTTAGTCATTTAGCTTTTATCCAAAGCGACTTACAAATGAGGACAGGAAGCAACTTCGATTACAATAGGAGACAACAGTGAATAAGTGCTACACACATGGCTCAGGTTATAAGTATAGGAAAAAATAGTATAAGAAAGGGTTTTATTTTTTGTTTTGTTTTTTCCACGTAGAAGTGGGGGTGTGTTAGTAAATTAGTTGCGGAAGAAAAGACGAAAAAGATGAGTTTTTAGTTGTTTCTTAAAAATGGCTAATGACTCTGCCATTCTGATGGAGATATGGAGTTCATTCCAAATCTTCATTCCAAATCTTGTAACATTTGGTTAGGATAATGCTTTGTACATTGTATTAATTATCATTATTTAATAATTAATATGATTAATTTAATTTTCTTCCCTTTCATACATTTTCATTCTCATTTTTAAATTATTTCCATACTATTTTTATTTGTACAGCTGCTTTGTAACAATGTGCCATTGTAAAAAGCGCTATATAAATAACATAAATAACAAACAGCTAAAAAACATTTCGAGATTAAACTGATTAATAACTACTGTTGTTCAGTTAGCATATTAATTTTTTTTTTTTTTTTTTTAAGTCATCACAGGGTCTTATTTAAAATGAAAACAACAACAAAGTTCATGGAGTCTATTTAAAGTGACAGGAGAATATGTAATTGTTTTTAATCAGTAATCCGAAGTGATTGTCGTTATTGATCACTACAGCCCCTACGCCACTACGCAACATTTGGATTTCACAGTGCTGCCACAAACGTATGTTGTGTCTTCCAAAAATCTGAGTATACAAGTTTATCGATGCAAAGGAAAAAATGTTGCATTACTACAATGTATGCTTCAACACAAGAATTACTCAGCAGATTTAAATAAATTTGCAGCATCAAATCTCTGAAAAGTATTGCTTTTTAGACACTTAGAATGAACAGGATATCCTTACTGTAGGCTCCACTTTCTTTACAAGAAATAAACTGCCCAAAGTTCCCAGATGAACAGTAAAGTTCTGCCCTGGTCCTGGTGGGATAATTCCTCTCTACTGTGGCTTTTACAGTAGTCTTCTAGGATAAGACTGAGATCACAACTGGTCTGGTTACCAAACATGTTCATGATCCATTGGAGTAAGACTAGGGCTGGGCGATATGGCTGAAACTGTATCACGATATCAGTGTTTCATATCGGTCGATATCGATAATTATCAATATTTTTTATGACCCAATTAAAATAAGGACCTGGGGAAAAATATATTACATTTAAACATTTTTATTTTAAACTTAACCTTCCTCTGATCATAATCCCCTCAAGGCATCTGGCTCCAAAGGGTGAGCGTGGCTAAGGTGGTACATCAAGTTCATGGTATTACCAGTCTTGGCGGGGACGATGGTCTTGCATAATTTGCAGACGACATTGGTCTGACTACGGTCATACTTATAATATCCAAAAAACTGCCATACTGGCGAGCTTACTTTTCTTATTTTATTTACAATTTCCTCGCTCGCTGCGGCACTCATTTTCTGCTTATGAAGAGGAATCCAGCAGACCAGCACGAGACAACGATATGGCGCAACCAAACTTGATACTGTTACATGATTGGCTGTTAGCGTGTCACTCCCTACGTTGCTAGGTTACCAGTGCCTTTGTTAATGCAACCAAACTTGCTTCGCAAACTCTGTTTCTTCCGATGAAGAATAAAAAATATTGAATGTTTTATCGAACACATTTTTTATTGATATTGATCACTTGTCTATCGCGATACATATCGTTATCGTTTTATCGCCCAGCCCTAAGTAAGACTAAGGCACATTGTTGAAAACAAAGCGCTGGAGTCAACCAGAGTTAAAACAATACATGATTTAGATGAGAGGTAAACAGTGTGCAGGCCAAAACAGCGAATTATGGTGTACTGTAAGTTATTTAATAAATTCCACCTGAGCCTACTATCTACATTACAGACAGCAATGCAAAAGGATCTTATTTTTAGGGGAAATTTGTATTTAGGCAAAAGATTCTCTTAGAAACACTTTACAGCAAAAGAATTACAATCACATCAAGGATTGTGTAAATAATCCAACATCAGTCAATAAACCAGAGCGCATTTTGTTTTACATTAATTATTTACATCACGTTGTGCTGTCAAACTAAATAAATTAAAACTAATTCTCACCCAATTCTGGCGTGATGTTGATGTCTGGAGTTGACATGACGTCAGTGGCATCCATGCTATCCTCATCATCAGCCTGTGATTGACATTGACTGTGACTCCTGCAACAAAAAAGTATAAGAAACATTTAGCCCCAACATTCTCTATGCAATTTTTAATTCTATGTGAAATTCTTTTATGATTTTTTTGTAAAATTGTGCTGCACTGCTGCTGGCTTCACGCAAAAATCCTATGTGCAGTGTTCATAAACGAATTGTCAGTGTTTTGAATGAACGAGTAAAGCAACAGGGTGACCTATAACTGGTCTTAGATCAGTGAGAAAGACAGAAACTATGAACATACTTGACGTGTCATACCAGGTATTTTAAAAGCATCATACTAAAGAAAAATCTGGTCTTTGGTCTTCACTGCCATTGTTGCCTCCTATGTTTGCTTATAATCAAATTTGCTTTATTAATCAAATTAGCTTATTTCTGTAAGCATGTAACAATTGGTTGAGAGTTGGAACAGCATTTTCTCTTCAAGCTTATCACACATTCTTATTGAAAAATCATCTACCCAGAAGATTGACTTTTACTGGGTTACTGGTGCACTGCAAACTCGTTTATGCACAGGATAAGTGCTGATATATGGGTTAGTGATATTGACAGTGTGGGTCAGTGTGAGAGTCGACTGTTCCACCCCTCCCCCACCCACTTTAACCAACAAGTCAACACGCATGTGGCAGCCAATGGAGGCTTAGTGTGGAGGCCTCCAGCGAGCACTTGGTTACTTGTCACTATGGTTACAAAATCTAGCTCTCCACAACAGGCGCGATTGTGAGGTAAGCTTAAAAAACCCACTACTAAGCATACTAAACGTACAAGCTCTGAAGAAGAGCTCAGGTTTTAAGCATGTATGTTATTTTGTACACTGAACTCACTTCAGTTCTTTCTACAGCAGATCTGACATACTACCACAGACACCAGTCCACCCAAACACTAATAAAACTCACTAATTATGCTCACTAAGTTTCCTGTGCAATAAAATTCTTTGATTTACACTGTGCATGTCATAAAATTTTCTTTCTACTTGTTTTTTTTATTCTAAGTAGAAATAAAATTATATTTACAAATATGAAAACAGTGCAATATATAGTAGAGCAATATAATACAGCATAGTTATGTCTATGTAAAGTCCCATATGTGCATCAATGACTGTGGTGTGGAATGGATGTATAGCATGAGGATATAGTGAGAGTCTGTGTTGAGGTGGTTAAGTTTAGCACATTTTAAGTTTACTACAATATAAAACAGAGATGTGCAAATCTATATTCTAAAAAGCATTTAGTTGATCTATAAGAAGCCCAGCTTATAATTAGCCTTATTTATATTGTAATTAATTACAATTTTATCGCTGGCAACTGGCAAAGATGATGTCCTAATAGCTTTTCACTCAAGTACAGAAAACTACAGCAAACAAATATAGCAACAATTAAAAAAGCTGAGAGCAAAATTCAATGCAACAGCACAACATACAAGAAGAAAAAATGTATTGTATTCCATTAAGGAACAGATTAGGAGAACATGTTTCTTTAAATACAGATGTGCACTCAACAATTGTTGAACAATGATATATGCAACCTCAAATGTGATTTCTAAATTTTTCTGCAATAACAATTGTTTAATTGCCAAATGTCTGATGAGGAACCACACAACTCATCCTGAGCAATCTATCAGCACACATTCAAAAGACACAAACTGTAACCAACATTTATAAATGACTGCACACTCCCATATTTTCATTTCAAAAGTAATAGGACGTACACTCTTAACAACTCTGTATTCGATTACTTTAAACACAAAATGTAGCCTATTGTTTATATAGTTAAGTGACAAGTCTTGTATGACACTGATGCTTTCAGGAACTTATTCAGTACTTAGGGAAAATTTTCTGAAATGCCTACAGAGAAAATGAATGGCCATCAAACTTCCTGCAAAGTAACTAAACACTTGCTTTAAAGCAAAAAACTGTTTAAGGAAAATATTTTTTACTATTTTTTAAGAAGCTCTATGAGCTATAAGTATGTACCACGTGAGCTTGTTATCTGCTCAAACTTTCTAAAGTATGGATGCTGACATGGAGGTTGTCATTTAAACCACTAGTCGACATAGTCAGGTTTATTATATTAAATTACTTAAATATGTACTGGAAGAGATATTGGATAATGGAGTCTCAGGGATGGGAATGTTATATAAAGCATTGTTCATTGTAGTAACATTGTTCTATATTACAGAGAAAGACTAAAATATAAATTAAGCGCACACATAAAGCTATCTGCATGACACTGGCAAAAGTAATGATTATGAACGTGAGAATGCAAACAAAATAAATAGCCTATGCATTATATAAAAATGAATAAATGAAAGTGAAGGCAGCAAAAAAAGGCAGTCTTTTGATATAATACTGGCCTTTTGAAATGCTTATGCCATTTAGCGTTTTGCGTTCATATTCTAGGGTCTTCTGCTTTTCTATGCATACTACAGAATTGATTAATTAGGTGTATCATGAACCATAAGCCACATTCAGTGTTTTGGAACACAAGTTCACCTGCAGTGTCAGGGAGAAGTAAGCTTTGAGAAGCTTTTGAGGGCCTTTGAGAAGATGTGGGTTGATGCCATAGATGTGGAAACGATGGGGTGCAGGTGCTTAGTAGATCAGCATAGGGCCTTTTTTACCACCATGTCCACACTTCCAGTTATTTGGACAGACTTAGATATGCCTCTAATAATAGTGGCTATGTAAAGTCGTAACGTTAAGATACTACTCACATTTCAAATAGGTGAGGAACTATAGGCAAACGTTTTCTTGCAAAATATACAGGTCACCCTTTTGAGCCATCTCTTACTTGCCTGCCGTAATTAGCCTGGACAAATATCTCTCTATCACATTCATTTTTTGAGACCACCAGACTAATTAAAATTTGTAAGACTAAGCCTTTTCTCTTTTTACAATATTACAATATTGCAGTTATCATGACAGTCCTAGATGCACTTCCCATTAGCTAAAAACACTGAATTAAACCTAAATAACTGTAGGACTCGGAAAATACTGTTCTCCCCTAGCACAATGTAGTATGAGTAGAATAATAGGCATCACATTTCCAGTGTAAGGTTTCTGGATGGAGACGAATACAGCGGCTGCCTGCTAGCCTGGCACCCTGCTATGATCGATGACCTACATCAGTGTAAATGCAGCCTATTGTGCTGTGCTTGGGACAGGTTTAATCCAGGTCAACAACCTCTGCGCTATAAAGCATCTCTCCAGAAATTCACATTACATGCCATATCTTAGCTAGTGGCACAACAACATAAGGCTAGTCCACCTCCCCTATGCCATTTAGCCTTTGACACCAGTGAAATAACCCAGTCTTGTCTAAGCATTAAACACTAGTACCCATTGCTTACAAACATAAAATAAATATGCCACAAAACGCATTTAAAAAAAAACACATGCTGCCATCTAACAGCTTTGAAAATCAAACAAATAATATTGTGTTAATACTTTAGGTTCGGAGAAGAAATATCATTTAATAGTAGAACAGTTAAAGCACACTACTACAGCATTCCCAGGGGTCTGGTTTCTGGAAGTTGTGACATCACATTGTCCATTTGTAATCCAATGAGCCATTATTTTCTAAAAAGAGATTTCTGTTAAAGAGAATATCTGCCTTTCAGTAAACTTTGAGCATTTGTAGATATTCCTTATTTTTTCATTGCACACTAGCTAACATTGCTAAAGTGAAAATGCATAATATGACCGCTTTAATGTGTGTGGATTAATTTACAAGTGAATAAAATCTTTGCAGAAAAGTCCCACATTATAAGCACAACAATTGCATGAATTATTAATATTGTGCCTAATACCCGCAATCCTGCACATCATTTGAGGCCCTGAAATGTAAGTGTTTGCGGCCCTCCAGATTCGTGTTTTGCGAGCTGGGTCATACTAAATGAATTCTGTGTGTACTTTAACAAGGTAAATAAATGGGATTTGTGTTAATGAATAACATGAAGGTAAATAAATAGTCGGTAAGCAGTGCTGAGGTGGACACATTCTTTCAGGATGCTCCCTGAAAGAATGTGCTCAGGGACCATATGCCTCAGTATTTATACATCCGTTCACTAGTCACATAACATAAACCAAAAGTGCACTGACAATGACTCAAAGAATTCCAGAGTAAAAAAAAATACCTCTGATCAAATCTAAGCTGCTGCATTTTGTGACACTTTCTGGGTCACTCATGCTAAGTTAAGAGACATGATACCAAATGCTAAAAGAAAAGAAAGAGCTAGAAGTTTGCACCCCAAAACTTAAGGTGATATCGTTTCTAACCTACATTTTTGCATTAATCTTGAAAATGCTTTCATTCTGCATATTCCAAAGTAGTTAAAGACTTATTGAACCTACTGTATATGATCGAAATACCAATAATTTAACAGCCTAATGCAAGGACATTAAAATTTGAATGACAGTAAATGAAAGCTTATTATATTGTGCGACCAATCGTACTATCAATTTAAAAGATCCTTTCTCTGAGAACTCATGGTCACAGCACACCAGTGAACAGCAGTAAAAGCACCAGAGTTTGTACAGGAACATGTGAGAGTGCCAGAAAGACAGAGCAAAAGGGAAGCAGAAAAAAAAAGCTTACAGTGCAAGTAGTTCCAGCTCGGAGAGGCGGAGCCTAAAACCCGGGCCGGACTGTTTGAAACACGGCACACCCCCTTTCACAACAACACCGCTGTCTCTCCACAGCCCCTTTAACGGTTTTGTTACCCTGTGTCCATCGCTTGTTAAGACTCTCACCAACATGGGTAAACATAAGCAAAGTTGCCAGTAATTTCATAAAACAAAGTCCCTTTCTATTTAAAACAGCCAGAAATTCATAAACATTTAGAGCAGTTTTGAAGAGGTTAATAAAATAAATATATATTTTGCAAAAAATGTGAGGGGGAGCATTCCTTTATATTTAGCGTATACCAGTAAACTTAATAATAAATCTGTTGAAAATAAAAAGCATACAGGAAAAGCACAGAAACAGACTTAATCAACAGGTTGTAAAACTCATGCAGAATATTTCTATTTAGATCTTCTAGCCCAATTTGCAATAAAGCAACCAAACCCTTTTTGCAGGTCTGCACACAATCAGAACATTGTAGGTTTTTACAGTACAGATAAACTGTCATGCCTTACATCTTATATTTTCTGATTATGAACAAGTCAGTCCCCTTACACAAGACAGCCGCACCCAAAAAGGTAACGGGAACTACAAATTGTCAGTCAGATATCTTTCTTGGGGCCTATTGCTCTGTTAAGAACTTTTTGAATTTTTGTCCAACTTTATATTTTCACACTACTTTCACTTCGTATATTTACTAATGGTTTTTCAACATTCTCATGTGTCAGTAACTTCAAGCACTGCTAACTGAAAGCTATTTGGACATTTTGGTAGAAATACCAACATTTTAAAACTGTGTTCTTACACATACTGGGGATCAAAGAATGTTATAAAACATAGTTACAAGTTACAAGTGGAGTTTATTGTCATTTTAACCATATACAAGTACATAGTGAAACAAAACAATGTTTCTCCAGACCTAGGTGCTAGATTAAACAAAACTGAACATCACAGACATACAAGGGCTACATAATTTAAACATAATATATACATAACGTGCACAAGTGCCAACATGTGCAGACAGCACAAGACAGTACAATGACTATTGGGACAGACTATGGGCATAGGAAGCCCCAATGCAGAGCCGACAAGTACACAGGAACGAAAACAAATGTAAACATTCAGATGATATGCATTTCAGTTATTTCTGCATAGGTTGCTTTAGAATAACAAACATTTTACACACAACTGGTCTTATGAAACACAGGCAGAACTTTTTTTTCTCAGTTTATAAAGTAAAATGGTTAAACGACCAATAAACCCTTCCAGTGTGAGCATCAACATATATACAAGCTAACGGAAATGATCTAGCTTTGTCACTTAGCTTCATAGTGCTTGTGTCCGATGCAGACTTTGTGTCAATTAAAATTACAGTCAGTCTGATATTTTCTCTTCCATATGCTTCATTCTGTAGCATATATAGCAGATATATTTCTGAGCCTAAATAAACTTGACAACAACTAAAATTCATCCTCCTTCAAGCAGCATTTTCTTGCATTCTCCACAGAGCTGTTCTACACTAATGCACCTCATATCACTCAAGTGTCTTATGTAGGTGCAGTGGAATACTAACTTCCCAGCACAAACAAACCGACTGAGTTAACCAGTGTCTTCCATCAGCCCTAACATCCATCTAATCCTAATGTCTGTCTATGTGTCCCACATGTCTGTCTGTCGCTAGCTTGTGAATAGTTTAAGTGGGCACAGGGAAGTACATTGGAGTACAACTGGCTAATACTTATGAAAAGGTGAGCCAGGTAAAGTAACAGAAAAAGCAGAAAAGATTATACAGTCATCATAATCACATGACAGTATTAACTAGCCTCCTAAATCACTATAAACCTTATGAACATTCCCGGTGTCAAGACTTTATTTATATATTCAGTCTGATTTCCAGCCAAATAATAACCTTGCATCAAACTCTGGCCAGACGAAGAAACCATTCTGAAAGCACTTCACAATGACTAAAATTACATATGAACAGCAAGAGGGTAAGCAAATGAAACCTTTTCAAACATTAACTGTCAAAGGTTTACACTCCATTTCATTTGTCACGCCTTTCATGTAATCAACTGTTCTATAATTTTTACATACAAATTATAGCCTTAACATTACAACCTCTTTTGGAATAAAAAGCCACAGTCGATCACCTCTTGAGGAATGTGGTCATATGCAAACTTCTCATGAGAACCGCTGCTGGACTTACTTCCTTTTGAACTTAAGTGCAGCAGAGGCAGCATCCTTGCGTGGTCGCCCCTGTGGGCGTTTATCCGAGGGGGCCGGGCTCCCTAAGGGTGTGGCCCAAGCACTGCTCAGGGGACTAGATGGTCCTTGGTCAGAGGGCTCCAGACTCTTATCCTCTGATGACATTCTGTACAGACACACACAAATGCATGTTGGTCGCTAAAAATAGGAAAACATGGAGCTTTACCACTGAGCAGTAAACTAAGAACATGCAATCTAAGAATTATCAAAACAGGATCCACACTTCAGAATAGCAAGGTGTGGAATGAGATATCATAATAATCATGTGTGAGGCCCAACACAAAGCATTCTGGGTAAAAAAATCTATTTGGCTATTACATCAAGTCAAACAAACAGGCCTGGCTGTTTACAATGTGTGTTTAGTCATTGTATTTACAGACTTTAAACTTCATCAAATACCATTTGTAGATTTGTAATGTATTATTGTTAGTGGTTATAACTATGAGTGTGGGATGTTCAACATAATAGCAAGATGTGAACTGTATAATAACAATTTAATTATAATAAATAAACTACACCAGGGGTCTTCCCCATAATGGAGTAGGGACCCCCTTAGCCCTAATGTAATACGCGAACATTACTACCATACTACATTATTAGTACAGCACAAAAGCCTTTGAACTCATGCAGGGCTAACAAAAAAAACCTAATAAAGAAGACTGACTCGGCATGTACCTAACATTGTGTATCCACCTATTAATGGGATCTTCCAAACACTTACGATAGCTGTGCCGGCATGAGTAATTGCTGGCACAGCTAACCCTAACACATAACCAAATGTTTTAACTTTTGTTGTTATATAACCTCCCCACACTCACATTCCCTGTTGATGTCATGCAATGTACATTTTTTATTATTGTTTGCCTTCCCTGATGTAGTATTTAAGACAATCCATCTGTGGAGCGCTCCTGGAGTGGAGAAAACACAGACACTGACTTTTAACAAATCCACTCTTTGCTCAATTCAAAATCACTCTGCTCCCACTCCGATGTTCTTATCTACTTTGGTAGAGGGGACAGACTTTATTAATTAAACATAGCAAAAAATATATATATATATCTATATTTAATCCTATTAAATGGTGTTAATTTGATCTTTTCTTTTATAAATCAACATGTTGTATTTACATTGTACTAGTGATGGTTTTGTAACTATAACCATGTTTTACTGAAAGCCCCTTAATAATTAAGCATGTAAAGAAAGAACTTGTATCATTAAGGTACTTACTACTATAACTCAGTACTCTATATTTTAAGGAGTGATTCCCTCCAGCATGGACAACAGAATGTCAGTGGAGGAGGGCAGTGCTGTTGACTCATGGCTAATGTCAGTGAGAACAGCTGTGTATAGATGAACACTGGGGAGAACTGCTCTGCCACTGCTCTCTATAGGGGTCTGCTCAAATTCATTTAGAGGTTTTATTCAGTACAGTCATGCTGAGGGCAGAGATAAAAAAACAAGGAAGGAAAAGCACCCACACTCTGCAGAGGGCCCTGCATCATCGCTTATTTAAATGTTGATTTTGCTGGTGGGGCCCTTTCTCTACCTGACCACAACAGCCTGAGGCCACACCCACCTGTATTCTCTGTACAGTGAATGGAAGCTATTCGCTGCTATATATATAAGCTGATGGCAGCATTTTAAAGAAAGTACAAAAGTTGCTGCTTTATATGGGGGGGATTGCAGAAGCTAAAATAAAACATCTGCCGTGGCAGGCAATTACAAAGCATGTTAAAGACCTGTTGGTGCGATATGGGAAGCACAAACTGACAAGACATTTACAGAAATTTAGGAACAACAACAGATAAACTCTTGATCTTAAAGAACCAAGAGCCACAAATATGTTTCGAATAATGTAATGGTAAAATCAAGTACCTGCATAAATTTGCAGTAAAAACATATCGCTCAGTGTGATCACCCAGAGCACCCCCTAAAATGGAAGAGTGTTCAACTTTAAGTCACAATTCTTTCCAGCTGTTTTATGGCCGCTGACAAAGAAACTGTGAAAACCCTTCATGTACAAACTCGCTTTATGAGCAAGAGATACGCGGATTGCTGGATTTTCTTTTGTCTTTCTCCAAAACACATTCAAATTAACAGTATCGTTTCTTGTCAAATATTAATCTGCAATATCTTAGAGGTCATCCACCACAGTGGCTGGCAGATAAGCAAAATTATCCACCTCTGTGCAAAAAAGTACCCGTATTTGACTAACAGCAGCTGTTAATTAGCTGTTAAATAGCTGTTAGACAGACAATGCACTACAAATAATAATCATCCAATAGATCGAAATTGTGTGTGCGTTATTACATTATACAAGGAAAGATTATCTTAATGAAAAGTTAAAGGGTTGAGGGTTTAAGATGTTGCTCAACTCCACAACTCTTAAATATTAGCAACAGTAATGGTGATGCTTATCTTTGCAAACACCCCTCGTAATATTTCTTATTTTAGCTTTTTTCTGTTTTTTGTTTTGTTTTAGCATGGCTATATTGTCAAATGTGTGAAGGACATGCAAGTTCTCCATGTTCTGTTCCCACTCTCTTCAGCTCACTTGGGAATCTGAGAGGCTTCAGTTAGACACACCTCCTCTTGCTGTGGCTGTTGGAACTTGTGAAGTGGAATGAAAATGATATACGGTTTTCAAAATTTTAAGGAAATAAAAATCTGAAAAGTGTGTATATTCAGCCCCCTGTACTCTGATACCCCTAAGTAAAATCCTGTGCAATCAATTGCCTTCAGAAGTCACCTAATTAGTTAATACAGTCCACCTGTGTGTAATTTAGTCTCAGTATAAATGCACCTGTGGTGTGAAGGCCTCAGTGGTTTGTTGGAGAACACTAGTGAACAAACAGCATCATGAAAACCAAGGAACTCACCTTGGTCAGAGATAAAGTTGTGGAGAAGTTTAAAGCATGGTTAGGTTATAAAAAAAAAATATCTCAAGCTTTGAACATCTCAAGGAGCACTTTTCAATCCATCATCCAAAAATGGAACAAGTATGCCACAACTGCAAACTTACCAAGACATGGCGGTCCACCTAAACTGACAGACTGAACAAGGAGAGCACTGGTCAGAGAAGCAGCCAAGAGGCCATAGTTACTCTGGAGGAGCTGCAGAAATCCACAGCTCAGGTGGGAGAATCTGTCCACAGGACAACTATAAGTTGTGTACTCCACAAATCTGGCCTTTATGAAAGAGTGGCAAGAAGACATAAGTTCCATTTGCAGTTTGCCACAAGCCATGTGCTCTGGTCAGATGAGACCAAAGTTAAACTTTTTGGCCTAAATGCAAAGCGTTATGTGTGGCGAAAAAGTAACACTGCTCATTACCCTGAACACACCAACCCCATTGTGAAACATGGTGGTGGTAGCATCTAGCTGTGGGGATGCTTTTCTTCAGCAGGGACAGGGAAGCTGGTCAGAGTTGATGGAAAGATGGATGGAGCTAAATACAGGGCAATCCTGGAAGAAATCCTGTTGGAGGCTGCAAAAGACTGTGAAGGAGATTCACCTTCCAGCAAGAAAATGACCCTAAACATAAATCCAGAGCTACAATGGAATGGTTTGGATCAAAGAATATTCTTGTGTTAGAATGACCCAGTTAAAGTCCAGACCTAAATCCCATTGAGCATCTGTGGCAAGACTTAAAAATTGCTAGAGCTTGAGCTATGTTGCAAATAAGAATGGGGAAAAAGTCTCGATATTTGAAAAGGTAGTAGAGACATATCCCAAAAGACTTGCAGCTGTAATTGCAGCGAATGGTGGCTCTACGAAGTATTGACGCAGGGGGCAGAATACAAATGCACACCACACTTTTCAGATTTTTATTTGCTTATAATTTTGAAAACCATGTATCAATTTTGTTCCACTTCACAATTATGTGCTACTTTGTGTTGGTCTAGTACATAAAATCTCAATAAAAAACATTTAAGTTTGTGATTGTAATGTGACAAAATGTAAAATGGTTCAAGGGGTATGAATACTTTTTCAAGGCACTGTAAATACCTCCTACACATGCTCTTAATTTAAATTACAAACAGTATTTAGTTGGTTGAAGAACTTTGAAATAAGGCACCACAAGGGGTGCTTAATAATAGAAAATGTAGGTGGATTCCTTCATTAATAGGTATAAACAGAAGCAATAAAGCAGTAAATTTTCTTTTGGCTACCAATGGGAAGATTTACTCTTTGGCTTCATTTATACTTGGTGGTAAAAGACATTAGGACCAAATGCAAGTGTATAATCTGTATACACCCAGCTGAACACGCTGCTGTTCAGTGTGATTTCACACTTTTGTTTTTGGCCATTATTAGCGCAGCAGAAATGAGATGCTAAACGTTTGTCATATTTTAGTTAAAATCATAACTGTACTAACTGTCCGAGTATAGCCTAATTTTAAAACAAAATGATGCAGTACTAGACATCAGTAATTGCAAATATCATCTCTTTCCAGTCATTCTCATCTGTGTGCAAATGCTTATGGGATGTGGGATAAAGCCCAATTGGTAGCTATGATGTATCTGATGCTAAGATGTATCTAGAAGATGTTTAACATGTTTGTGTGCAGACATATGTATATAGTACATATCTGGTCACTATCCACACTGCTTTCTAGATAAAGTCAAAAAGAATGGTTTTAAATCTTTAAATCATGTCCAACTTGTAATGCGTGCCTCCATAGACACTCTTCCAGCATGCACATTTGTGAGACATCTTCTGAATAGTCACAGATACTAGTGTTTCAAATCTTGTGACCAGTTTTCAGGTGACACTGTCTCCAACAAGCAAGGCATCAGCAATGAGCAGCAGATAAAATTCTGGAGCGAGGCAGTGAGAACAGCAAGCTGCCCACATTTCCTTAACCACAGCCTTATTAAAACATGTCAACAGCACCAGTATATGAATCAAACAACAATCCTTTTTTTTTTTTTTGAATTACATGCCTGCTTAGTCAAACTCGGACAGGTTGAAATAAATATAAATAGATCAATTAATTATTAAAAACTATGCAAACAATTTAATATTACACTAGATTACTTTTCATTTCCAAATATTTTACTTTATATGATACTGGTGAACCAACTGTTTAATTCAGTAACATTGTACTTGGGGAAAAAATATTTATTTTTTTACTTAATTGAGATTTACAGGTCAGTAATCAATTTAATGCCTTAGTCAAATGCTGGAACCAGTAGAAAACATTGATGAGCATCACTAAACCTGGCTTTTATAAGAACAAAAGAAAGCAGAGGCTGAACAGTCTGTACTTATTAAATGTTGTTATTTTAGTTCCGGTAGCTCAACTGGTAGACCATTGCGTTAGCAGCGCATAGGTTGTGGGTTCCAATCCCAGGAGAACACATGTACTAATAAAATGTATACCTTAAATGAAATGTACGTCGTGTCAAATGCGTAAAAAGTAAATGAGTATGGATACATTCTTTCTAAGGGGTGGGGGTGGAAATCACACAATGACCCCATTTACACCTGGTATTAAAGGTGCACTCAACAGGGATATGCTAATGCTAAACTGTTATCCCTATAGAGCTGGTTTTGATATCGGTTAATGCTTATTTTTCCACTTTGAAGACAGATGGATTGGTGACTCACAGGCCAAATAAGTACATTGTTTTGTGTTGTACTGTTGAGCTTGCTTTTATTTTGTTTACATGTACTTTTACGTTTACACTTTGTAAAGTGCTTTAAACACTGCCCAAAAGCAAAAATAAAATGCTTTAAATGATTGCTATTGCGTTATTAGTGGTAACTACTTATAACCCACCAGAAATGACCCACTTCTATATAGAATTTAGGTTTATCAAACTAATATATCTGGAGTCCTTATCACTTTTCACATCAATATAATAATATTTCTCAAAATGTTCTCAATTCCTTTGTGTAAAACTTTAATTACCTTAAAGACTCGTCTCGGGTGTCCCAATGGACTGCTCATTAAATGGGATTGAAAAACAAAACACACACAAATAGTAGACACTTCATTGAAATAACTGAGAACTCTGTTCAAAATATCTTGTGATTTAGCTAAAATAAGTAGCCTAAAAGAAAGAGAGAAAAAACTGTGCCGAACGGACTGAACACAGCAGCGGGTCAATATATCATATGTTACCATGTCCTGTTTTACACTGGATGTGCAAGCAGAGCACAAGCAGAACCGTTACAGAGCAGATGTGGTACGCATTAATTGTTTCTCACACAATACGTTTCTAGTGTGCCACTGACCCACAGCTGTCTCTGTAATGCAAAAACAAAGGATCAATAGTTCATTGCATTTTATTAAACTTAAATGCAGCATGCAGTGGTGTCTCCCTTCCACACATACCAGACCATATAACATGCAGTGTGAGCTTAAATAATATAACCTTTTGGCCATTAGAGACTTATTAAAAGAGTACTACAAGAGAGTACTAAATATTTCTTTGCTTCATGGAAAATTATATAACATTTACAAACATACTTTAGTGTGAAATCTAATAATCAAAATGAATAATCGCAATTAAAATAGCAATTAATTTTTATAATTGTAATTTATTCGAATTACAATATGAAAGGGAAAAAAATCATTTGTGCAGCCCTGAGTGACATAGCAAGCGATGAATACAATCATGAAATCAGAGGCCCTGCCCTCAAAATCTAAATACAAATAGCCACCGGAGATGTGTTTTACTGCCAGGTGTAAGCGGTGATGTCTCACCTGACCACTTGTGATAAGGTCATCTGAGACGTATCTTAATACCCAACGCAAACCAGTCCAGTGACAAACACTAGCTGCGTTTACATGGACCCTAACAATCCGATTGTAATAGGACTAGAAGCACAATCAGATTAAAAAAGTCACAGAAAATTTCATTCGGATTATAAAAGGTGGTTTAAACCTTTTTTAATCCAATTGAAAGGACACATAAACACGCTATCTATTTTATTCTGCGAGCATGTAAACAGTAAAACTGAGAAATGTTTGTTTATAATTGGCAGATGAATGATCGAAGTCTCTCTACTCATACACATGGAACTGTCAAACCGTTACACTTTGTGTCTTTTATTTTCTTTTTACATTTTATACTTTAGCATTACCTACTACTTTTATCTCAACACACTTGCATGTCCCAACTTATCACTTGACAGTAATATAACAACTAGCGAAGAACTATTATTGTTTTTAAAGATCAATACCTATATAAAAATGAATTGCTATTTTCAGTTGACTTAAAATTCACAATAACAAAAAAATTAATAAAACTTATCTGTTGACAAGACTAGGGCTGGGTATCGAGTTCGATACTTTTTAAGCACCGACCGAATCGTCTCGATACTATCGAGTATCAATAAAATCATTTTCGTTCGGTACCAAATTTCGATACCCAAGGGTATAATCTTGTCAACGTCAGTGAGCTAGAAAACGTGCAGCATCCTTAACGTGCCCGGATCAAATGCTGGTGATTGGCTTGGTTTATTTGACATTTTGTAATGTTAAGACTATATTTTTCCAAACGGTGAAATTGTTCACTAAGCTATTCACTATTCTGTTCGCGGATATCTGCTCTGGTGTAAATGTTCTGAATGTGCGGGGTCAATTTATTAATCCTTTTTCGGACCTAACGTACGCTGTGTAACGTTATGTACT
>JAZGTJ010009515.1:0-19293 GCA_036877575.1 Botia almorhae
GAGAATCTTTCCGCACAATTAAATCATATATTGTCATGCGTCAGCTCAACACACTGCTCGCCAAACAGCCGTGATTTATTTAAAACGCGTTGTTAGCCGCAAAACGCATAATTATGTATATATAATGTCTCTGTATAATTTTAAAAAGTTGAAATTAAAAACATAACTACCAAAGATAAACCATTTCAAATTCATTGCAAAACCCTCTAGAATATGAATGATATTTCCAGTTCTTTTTTATTTGTATTCATGCTTCATTTACCTAACAATCATCACATACAGCTCTGATCTCTCAAACTCTCAGTCTTTCTATTTATAAAAAAAACCAAACATTTTCTTCCGGTCACTATCTTACCGTCGCACATGCACTGCTTGTACAGAACTTGTATTTTTTTTACATTTTTTGCAGGGGCTATCATCAGATTCAAGGCTCTGATGTTTGCCTTCAAGGTGACTACTGGATCCGCACCTTCCTACCTACTCTCACTTCTTGGCACCTATGTGCCCACCAGAAATTTGTGTTCAGCTAACGACCGTCGCCTTGTGGTTCCATCCCAACGAGGGAAGAAATCACTGTCCCGGACTCTGTCTTTCACTCTGCCCGGTTGGTGGAATGAACTCCATATCTCCATCAGAGTCATTAGCCATTTTTAAGAAACAACTAAAAACTCATCTTTTTCGTCTTCACTTCCTTGACTAATTTACTAACACACCCCCACTTCTACTACTTAAAAAAAACCTTCTTATACTGTGTTGAAATACCTGAGACCTGTCTATATCTATGCACTTATTCACTGTTGCCTCTTATTGTAATTGAAGTTGCTTCCTTGTCCTCATTTGTAAGTCGCTTCGGATAAAAGCGTCAGCTAAATGACTAAATGTAAATGTACACTCTCCACAAATATACTGACACACGCCTGTTTTTAACCGTCTAGAATAAAAACAGCCGCTAAATTCACAATGTTTGTCTTCCTCAGCCTCTTACGCAGGTATCGCACACAAGAAACATTCACTAACCTTGGCTTACTCTTTTATTCTCTCTTTTGTTGTTGGGTTCCTTTATGTGGGTCTTGACCAACGTGCCTGCTCAGCAAGGGTGAGCCAAACACTGGAGAGTGGGTGTCTGTGTTGCCTTGGCAACAAAACCTCACAGCTGGCTGCGATGGAAATGTAATTGAAAGAGAAGAGCAGACATGGGCATACTGGGTGGGCCCGCATTCCCTTTGACTCACTGCTGGTCAGGTTGCTGTCGCATATTTAACAGCCGATGGCTCAGATTTCATGCTGTGTGTCTGTCTTTCTATACAATAGGGTGGAATCAGGACAGGAAGATGATATTTGCAGTTACTCTAGGGTTAACCCTGTAGATGGACTCAACAACATGCGCCGTCTCCCTCACCGAGGATTAATCTAATCATAAAATAGTCATTTTCAACGGCTTGGCTCAAAGGCGTAATCTAATTTCATGTTTAATGGATTAAACCCCTTTAAAGCTGGGTATATTGCTTGTTAGGCGTCTCTTGGGAAAAAGTATGATTATCGTGTTATATTTTTTTGCATAAGGGGAAATCAAATTTATGACCGAATTTAGGTTGTTTATATCGTGCTATTTTAATAAACATTTAATTCAAAGGTGACCTGATTTCATCGGAACGTTTTCCGCATTTTCAGCGCAAATACATTCCGATGACAGCATCACTGTTGTTCAAAAGACTCTCTGTTCAGCCGGAATTCTGAAGCTCTATCATTTAAAAGCGTCACGCTCATTCAAACTCGCCCCCTCAATATTAAGCCCATGTGAATTTATGAATGCAACGTCCAATAAAAATAACTCCGCTTACATTCCAAGAACAAAGCTGTTTTTTTCCCAGCTGGCCATGTCTTGTCTCACCTAGTGCCCCAAATGAACTGCTGCTGGCCCCAGCTTTAAAAAAGTGCATGACCTGCTAGTTACCAGCAGGGTTATGCTACTGTACAACTCACATACAATTCAAACTTCTCAATTATTTTTTGTAAAGTGAAAAACACATTCCAAGTACAAAAACATCCAGAGAGGTTTTCCATTGCAATGAAACATCTCATACCTTCAGGGCCATTGCTAACAGTACAGTTACAATATAGACAAAATAAACTTTATCCTCTCACTAACAAAGCCCCAGATCTCTGCCTACAAGGCTACCACTGCAAAAATGAGTGAAAGATGCCTAAATCTCTAATCTCACTTTCATTTCTTTCCTCTTCACCTCTAAAAAATGTTGCCATCTGTTTTTTATATTATTTTCCATTCCTGCTTTTAAAAACCTCTCAGCCTTATAAGAAAACAGAACTAGTTGGAACCTCGGTATTGTTTTGACAAGTTTCTGCCTGACTAACTTCATGTCACAAGTATCTTGGGCAAAGATAAGAAAAGTGATGTTCTTGTGTACAAAAAGAATCACGCCAATTTTATAATACTGTAACCAAACAAAAACAAAATCAAATTTCATGCCGTCTTTCGACTGCAGACATCAACTATTTCTTGCGAAACACGTTTTTGCATATCCTTTCTAATTGGGACACTGCCTGGGGACAGCAGTGTACAGCTCGGCTATCTGTGCCAGTGAATTGTGTGTGTGCCCAAAGGCGATGAGTTATCGTGCCCCCTTACGTTGACTCATATTCTCCTGGAGCAACTGTTGACCCTTCATTATGACTCGCTTGACAGACCCGGGCTACAGCTATCCAAACAAGAAGCAACCAGTTGGTCTTTCGAGTGTAGCCCACAGTCGCTGATCTATTACAATAACCCACAAACATATCTCTACTATTTAGTACTGATCATAACTGCACTTAAAAGACAAAATACCAAAACTTGATGCATCACAGATATAAAGAGAAAATAAAGAGGACTGTTGAAGGTTTGGTAAACTACACTTTTAAATCGATGCCAAAGAATAACGATTTTTGGTTCCCCAAATGAACCATTCAGTCTTAAAAGAACCATTTCTTAACTTTTAATAGTTTATGGAACTATTTTCCACTTTTTCCACTACAGAAACCTTTAGTGAAGCGGAAAGGTTCTACAGATGTTACAGGTTCTTTATGGAACCCTACAGCCAAAAATCTATGGCCTTGTGAAGCACTATTTTAAGTGCATTGTGGTCTTGTCTGGAGCACTGGTGTTCTGTCAAGTCTTATTCTTGCATAAATAGCCAAGAGATTTGTGTTTGTGCGCCCTGGGAACTCTTAACAGCTGCAGCGGCCCAAGTGTCTGACTCAGTGCCCCATCACCGCTAAAGCTTTAAATCTTTGTGTGTTTAGCTATTCAGGGACTTTGACATTTCGATTAAGACAGGTCAAGTGAGTGACTCACCACCAGCCTACACTCTACAAAATGACTTTTAGAAAAATTTTTAAAATATAAACTGAATAAGGTTGATGCTTAAAACCATATTAAACAGGTGATAGTTCCAGTCCTTATATTTGACTGGATGAGAAGCGTTCCAGAAGGGCTAAAATACAGACTCATGACCAGATACACACCTCTGCAGAACAGCACTAGAACTGTTTAATATCACTCAAGATCACAGTAACCGTTGACAAAACACAACAAACACGCATTCACCGAAAACAAATCTTAAGATCATATGCAGTTTTGCTTTTCAGTTCAATTGAACAACATCTACATATTTTAACTTTTTTTTAAATAATGAAAAAAGGGACCTTGGATTTGCAATTGACTTTAACATAATCTGAATTTAAAGGCAGGGAGGGGATCTTTTCCTGAAACATATTTTGTTATGCTGGTTGAAAGTTTCTTCGCGCCCTGACAGCAATCATGTATGTACAGTGATATAAATGTATTTATATATTTTTTGTGGAAGCCGCAGGACCATTAAACATTCGTCCAATCATTGCATTCGGTCAAAATGTAGGTTAGGTTGCTATTACTAGCCTTCCAGAAATTGTCTAGTCCACAAATGAATACAATTTATGGTCAATCTGCCCTCATTTACCCTCCCAATCCCAGCTTCTCACTGACCTTGTCTTTGTTGCACAGGGTTGATGCCTAACATCTCAATGTTTCTCTGTAGCACATTCATTAATTATCCATGCGTCTGACGCTGTACGATCTGCCATCTCTGTCTACTCTCCCTTTCTCTCTACAGCATCTCTCTATAACAGTTGGCATATACAGAAACAGATGCTTCATCAGTCACACACACTTTCTCTCTATATTCTACCCTGTATTTTTCTTTTGTCTTCTCTTTTTAATTATTTTGTATCACTCTCTCTGCCAAACACGGTATTCCTTCTTCTTTGCCTCTCTCTCCCTCGCTCGTCCAGCAGAAATCCACTCAGACCACCTCGGCTGGGGCCAGATGCCAAAACCTGTCGCAGAGCCCATCGATTGACAGGAGAACCAGGGGCAACGATGGAACCATCGCAGCACAAGCCCCGAGCACTGGCACAGTTAACCCTTGCCTCACCACCACGCACAGCGCAGATAAATCCCTCATATCACCGCGGATGTTATGATGTGATGTTATTAAATCGTCCCTTTATTCCTTTCCAAATCTGTCAATTCTCCAAATTGAAATAAGCCCTGGAGCTATTTCATTAACATTTCATTTGGATTAACACGCAATTAGTAAATGAGGTAGGCTATGGTTTTGAGTGCTCTGTCAATGTCACCCCAGCAAACAATTTTAGGTTGTCAGAATGTTTCTCTAATGTTTCCAGTAAGTAACACAAACTAAAACCTAAAAACGTTATCTTTAATGTTCTAGGAACATTCAAAAGCTCCAGTTTTTTAGACATTGTATTAATGTTACTGCTTGGTATGGACGTTCAGATAAGAACGCTAATCAAACGTTTTTAATTCTGAAATGTTTTAATGACATATAACATTTTTGATACATATGATATATAATGTTGACAATACATTCTACTAACATTACGGCGAGAATGTTTTTCGATAACTTTAAGAGAACATTCTCTGTTATCTGGGATTCTACAACCGAATCGAATAGTTCTGGCTCGGAAAGCTGAGTGTTGTGTTCCTTTCCTTTCTTGGCTGAAATCACAAAAGATATTTCTGGTGATGACAGGAATTGCTGATTGAACAGACCATTACATTTCCAGTGATCTGATGTGATGAGTCTCTGTGGAAGAAAAGCCTTCCAAGAATCCCACAGAATGTGCGAAGACACTCTCTCTCGCCCGCACTCTCTCTCTGTTACACACACACACATCTTAGATGCTACAAGGTCAATAAGGGAATTTCAACATATTTGCTTTTGTGTCTTTTCTGCTTTTTTGATGATTACTATATTACTAAAGAGGTATAGTTACACACACACACACAGGAATACAAAACGACAGACTCATCTGCATTCACTGGTTCTATTTGCATTTTGTATCATCCATGTGTTCTGCAAATGCATAAATGTAACAGTGCTTCTATTCTATTGCTCTATTCTTGAGCTATATAGAGTGACAGGTGTGGATTTCAGGTAAACCTGCTGATGAGAAAGCTCTCTGAGTCTCTGACAGAAAACGGTTTACTGTTGAGTAACCTATTTAAGAGTCCCTGTATGTGACTCGCTGAAAGCACGCTCTATCTGTACGGAGTGTTAACCTAGTTAATATTACGTCGGCAGGACTTTTGCTGGCTGCTGATATTCCCAGGGTGTTACCTCAGCCTAGTTACAGAAGATGATGAACGTCTGTCAAAGAAATGACAACGAAACAAGACAGATTTAAATCCTTTTTTCAATAAACGAAGTCCTCGGAACGATTCTTTTATTGTATCCTCTCGTATACGTGATGACATTTAAATAGTTTAGACTGTATTTTCATGGCTGTTTGCACCACACATGCAGAGATGAAAATATTCAATGCGATGATTTATTCATTACATGGTTTTACCCATGACTCACTGTGAATAATGTTGCAGACGGTGTAAATAGATGGTCCTCTGTTATGCTCCAGGAAACATTAAACCAGATGTGCACAGCTCTTCATACATGACTCGGCCTGAGTCTGGCCATTTGTTTCAAAACGTTACAGAATGGAAAAATCTTTGAATATCGTTCTTCTACCCGAGCAAAAACGCTCATAGAACTTTCAAAAAAACATTTTCAACGTATTTGTTACTTATTAGAAATGTTAAGAAACGTTTATACAACCTAAAATTGTGAGTTGGGTTGATATTCACAGTGTGCTGCAAATACATTCATTGTGACTGCATGTATGCACGCATACATCTCCAGAGTCACGCAATTAACCCCGACTGCAACTGACCTTCCAGATTCTGTTACTGACAGAGAGGAACCAATCACTGAACGTCAGATACAATCACCGGTGATTTAAACAACATGATGCATTCGTGTATTTATGTCTATATGTCTTTATGCTGTTGAAGACGATCGGTGCTGTAGTTACTGTGGTTTACAGTATACGAGTATTTGATAATCGCTGTTAATGAACCTTAAAATGGTGTAAAGATCACATTTATATTAATGCATTTGGCAGATCCGTTTATCCAAAAAACTAACATAAAAATGCCTGTTAACTGACCTATTAAATAACCTTTAATGGTGAATCAAAGGCTCTTAATGGCTTTACAATCAATTAAAGGCAATTTACTTGAGTAATTTATTGTTATTTCAAGCCAAAGGTCGTTACAGGAACTTAAAATGACAAATTAAGCTAAAAAAGGTTAATAGGTACTAGATTTTGTGAACCTACTTTTGGTGCAGGTGCACCATTAACACATATTAATAAACTAAGACAAAACAGGAAACAAAAACGGTTTATTCGTTCTTATCAAACCAAAATATCGTACAGTATATCAAAACAGTGATATACTAATGTCTGTTACATAACATGTTAAAAGAATATCTAATTGAACTGATAGAAACAGCCTGCTAACATCTATGAACTTCTAAACTGTAAGAGCACATCATCTTACATATGTGTACACGAGTGAGGGTGAAACTGCAGTATTGTCATGTTCAATATGTTGATTATTAATATGTAATAATATGCAAAATCAGAAAGAAACGAAATCACATTTACCCCCCAGTGAATTAAAAAAGCTAATACGATTCGTTTCTCTTGACAGTCTGAATACTTTTTCGTCTTTCTGATCTTTTAAGCTCATTTTATTGAGTTTACTGAGTCACATTTTCAAGTTCCGTTCCCTTCGATAAATAAAGAACAGACCGGATTTTGGTTACCCCGGCACACCAACCCCATGATAATCCGTCACCACACTTTCTCCTTCGCTGTATCTAAGCAACGCTGGCAGATCGGTAAGGGTGGGTTTAGGGTGAAATGAGACCCTCAAAAAAAGAGATGAGCCTGGACACAAAGGGGCGAGCCATGGGTCCCTCTGGAGTGCCTCTATGCATGTGGGTCAGGGAACACTCTAGCTACATGATCTGTGACTGTTTCCATAATGAAAGGCTGGGGTGCAACATTGAATTTAATAAAACCCACGTACGCACGGATCACAACAGGTTATCGGACATAAATGACACGCATTGTATGATACTCTTGTATTCCTTACCTCGCGATGCCCCTTAAGATGCACAACCCTTCATCTTTTAATCGTAGAAGCAGGACAGGGCAGCTTTTTGGAAATAACGCCACCCAACTTCACCTTCTCTCGGGAATGTAAATCTCTGCAGACACTTTATAGATGCTTATTCACGCGGATTCTCGGTGCTCGTTTCCAGCGTCCCTATAGTCCGCGGATGCAGATGTGCGATCGGATTGTGTCCCTCTGTCCGCTGTGTTATCGTCTCTAAGCCCTTGGTTTATATGCAACAATGTAACACAATGCTGCATGCACTCCGTGTGTGTACTGAATATTTCACACAACACAGCGCACAGCAGCCCCCCTTAAGCAGACACCCCTCACCCCACAATCTCTTATCGCGTTTTATATCGGGATATGTAGTCCTTCGCAGATTTATCGCTAAAACTGTGCTTCGGAAAAATTGGTTCGTTTCAATCTACCAAGTTTCCCAATAACATTTACTTTATGAGTTGCTATATACGCAACAGTTGAAAAATATCGGGGTCTTGATGTCAGCAGATGCGCTTGAGTTCTGTGCCACCTTATACTGCATTTCCCATAATGCATTTGGAACTGATGGCATTCACAGCAGTCCGCTAATAAAATAATGCTGTGATACGGATGCTTCGGTGACTGCATGAAGAATAGCTATATACGCAAACCATAATATGCACAAATATTCATAAGTATATTAACTATACTATAAGTATACTCATATTTCCTGACATTCTGATGTTTTTTGTTGTTATATTTCAGCACAATGAATCTAAAATAAAATTTATAAATCTGTTTTCATGCGAACCATTTTCACAGACAAATATGCTTATTTCACGATCTTGGGATAACTAAGTGGCACGTAGCTTTTGGTTTGAATTCTTCATCCCATATGGATTAAATACGTGGCATTATGTACTTGTATTACAATAACGTGTCGATGTGCAGCCCCGACCACTGATGCAATAGCGCCCCTTATTGGAAATGCTTCTACATAACTTAACTACATACAACAGCTGCGATATCTGGACACTCGTTTGAGAACATTGTGATGTTTTGATTTAGTTTCATCAGAATGACAGACATATAAATACATATACATGGAAAGACATAAAGTATAATGTGATCATGTCATATTAATCTTTGTGAAATCGGGTTGTTTAAGTATGTATTAGCAACCGCAGGCACTCTGTAAATGAATTATGCCGCTGTTGAGGGAAATAGCTGCTTTGAATTTAGGCGAAAGTCAGGCAGGCAGAAAATGTAGGACAGAATTAATAGTGCTCGGCTCTCTTGAGTCGTTTCTCTGATAACATATTAAGAAATCTACGTACTGTATGGCGACATGGTGTTAAAGAAAGACTTGCCCACTCTATTAGACATATTACACCAACATCTGTTACTGTAAATAGTAGCAAAAGTATAAAAATGGAACATAAGGGCCTACCTACACTTTCCTAATGCGGTCACATAACATAAGGTTTTGAATCACTCTGAAATATTTTGCGTGGGCGATATTCGATAACAATTGCCTTTTTAGATCATAATCAATTTTTAGAATAAAGGAGAAGAATAAAAAAGAAGTTGAAAGGGCTCTAGCCTCAAACTCTTATAATTTTTGGCCATAAATATTAACAGTGGTGGTCATTTTATGCTGTAATGGAAAGAAGGAACCGATTTGCCCTTAAAAGTATGTGGTTATTTTCTGGGATTTCCACAACCACAGTAAAATTTTCTTGCTCTCACTTTAAATAGCTTTATTTGGCACAGTAAATAGTGGCTTTGCATTACCAAACCATAGTGACATTAAATATAGCGTGTACCGTTGTGTCTGTTTTATTTATATGCCGCTTTTCACAATACGCATTGTTTTAAAGCGGCTTTACAGAGAAATCTTACAGTAACAATGTTCTCAATTCCTCAAAAATGCTCATTGCGCAGTTCAAATGATGACAACGATTAACACAATCTTCTCTTAAAAGAAACGCAAATGTATAACATATGTTTTTGTACCACGTTTCTGCCGCATATCGTTTTGTGGTAGTTATTTTCAGTCAGGCGTGTATTAGAACAGCCCTTATGTGCGACATAGAACTTAAAGGCCCTCTGTCGTTCAACCGCCGCGTAGGAACAACGAGCGATCAGGCCGGTGAAATAAATACGTTTATCATCTGATTTAAATCTACAACATCCTGGTTGCTATTTCGGTAAACAGTTTTCCTACATTGACTGAATAACTTATATTGTTTTGCCATGCACAAATCTTTATTCAAAATTCGACCTTATATCCTTTACGTGGACTATAAAGTTGGTTAGCCATTCGGCTAATGATGAATGGACGACAGATTAGCACTTGCAAGTTCAAATGTTGTTAGCAGCGCATAATGTTTATTTTCTGCTTATCTGGTCTATGATGACCCAAAATTACAGTTGCATAAGCAATTGCGTCTTTGGCTAACGCATTTATGTCCAGTAGCTGATATAGTCAGTGTGGTCTGTTGACCCTAACTGTATTGTACTGCATGAACCTTTCTGTGGTATTTAGGCGAACAAAACATGCACTACGTTTATACATAAGTATGCAAGCTGATAATTTTAGGAATCCGTCTGTGTTTGCGTTGCTGAAAGATTGTGCTTGTACTATAATAAGGAATGTGGCTTGTGGTTACAGGTTTTAGCTCTCTTGTCCCGAGGCTGAAGGTCCCGCGACAGCAGCCATGTTTCTCTATAACCTGACCCTGCAGCGGGCAACTGGCATCACCTATGCCATCCATGGCAACTTCTCAGGTACAGCAGACTGAATCTTCAGAACCAGTGACTTCAATTTGGGTTGTTGGGGCTATTTTAACTCTAGTTAAAGTGTAACCATGAAGGTAGATTGTGTTATTGATCAGAATTAAGCATGTGTTTGGTGATCTTATTCTAGGAACCAAGCAGCAGGAGATTGTTGTTTCCCGTGGGAAGATCCTGGAGCTGCTGCGTCCAGATGCCAACACAGGCAAAGTCCACACGCTGCTTACTATGGAGGTGTTTGGTGTCATTCGGTCCCTCATGGCCTTCAGGCTGACAGGTGGAACTAAAGGTAAATGGCTTCACTTCTTCACTGTTGTTTTGGGTACAGTTCATATAGAAAAATTTAAATTCATATCTTCATGTCTGTTTTTTCATCTGTGACTCTCAGACTATGTTGTGGTTGGGAGTGATTCTGGTCGTATTGTAATCTTGGAGTACCAGCCCTCAAAGAACATGTTTGAGAAGATCCACCAGGAGACATTTGGCAAGAGTGGCTGCAGACGCATCGTTCCAGGGCAGTTCCTTGCTGTGGACCCTAAGGGCAGAGCTGTGATGATAGGTAAAACTGCACGGCTCTCCATAGTGTATACGTATATATATACACTACATACATATATGTGTAATACTTACTGACTATGTGTTTCAGGTGCCACAGAGAAGCAAAAGTTGGTATATATCCTGAACAGAGATGCAGCTGCCCGCCTCACCATCTCCTCCCCTCTGGAGGCACACAAAGCCAACACACTCGTGTACCACGTGGTTGGGGTGGATGCTGGCTTTGAGAACCCCATGTTTGCCTGCCTAGAAATGGACTATGAGGTCAGAATCTTTCTTGAAAGATTGTCAAGTGGAAGTGGATTTATATACATTTTCTATATATCTGTATATATGTTCATATTGCACTGCTAATTTGCACTTCTGGTTAGATGCTAACTGCATTTCGTTGCCTTGTAACTGTGTGCGATGACAATAAATGCACAATAAAATCTAATCTAAAGAGATCTTCAGATTACTACTCCTTCAAAATGCAGACATAAGTAGCTAGCTGATTATTCATATTCCCAAGCATGCACCATAACATGAGACGTTGTGTTATTTTTTTATTTTAATTGTTGGTTAGGGAGTTTTTATATACGTGAGGTAACAGCAAGGTGATTGTAGTGTTGTTTACTGTGTCGTTCTGTTAAGAAGTGAGCACCGCAGATGTGAATATTTCTGATCACATCCTCAGACTTTCTTAAACGTTTCAACAGTTGACGCATCAGTTATTGGTTTTGTGATTTTGCAGGAGGCAGATAACGATCCCACCGGAGAGGCAGCGGCAAACACGCAGCAGACTCTCACCTTCTACGAGCTGGACTTGGGCCTCAACCATGTGGTGCGCAAATACAGCGAAGCCCTGGAGGAGCACGGCAACTTCCTCATCACAGGTGCTGACCTATCAGAGCGTAACAAAAGGTGTACACAGGAAATGGACGTGTACAAAATTCCGTTGATCTAATTACGCAACACCTTTGGCAGAACGGTTTGTTTTCGAACGCTTATGAAATTGATTGTGAAATTAATAAGATTAAGGTTAAGCTCCTGTTTCTCATTCATTCTTTACCAGTAAGTTAAAACAATGTTCGTTTATCCGACTCCAGCAGAAATGATGAATATCATGTCTCTTCTCTGACTGTTTGGTGAAGAGAGTCTTGTGATTTCTGATCTTTATGCTAAGAACAAAGTTGTGTTTTCAAAGATAAGACATCCAGCTGTGTGTGCGTGTGTCTGTGTGTGTTTTTGAGTAAATGTGATCTTTGTCTTTCTGTTATAGTTCCTGGTGGTTCTGATGGACCCAGTGGGGTGCTGATTTGCTCTGAGAACTATATCACATACAAAAACTTTGGAGACCAGCCGGACATCCGTTGTCCAATTCCACGTAGGAGGGTAAGTGTGTGTGTTTGGTCTTCCTCAAGCGGACAGAAGTTGGTTTTGAAATGATGAGATTTTCATGTCTCTTCTCTGACTATAACTGGAGACACACAAACCTCTGATTTCAACTACTTGTTCTTGACCCCAAAAGATTGTCTGATTCAACAGGCTTGTTTTAGTTTTTACTTGTTGTTTTTGGAATAAATGAAACACAGATGTGACCTCAATGTCTGTGTGTCTGTTTTCCCATGATTCTTTGTGTGTATTAGAATGACCTGGATGATCCCGAGCGAGGCATGATCTTTGTCTGCTCGGCCACCCACAAGACCAAGTCCATGTTTTTCTTTCTGGCCCAGACCGAGCAGGGAGACATCTTTAAGGTTACCCTGGAAACCGATGAAGAAATGGTAAGAGACAACTAAAGACCCGTCTGGGTCATCGGTCTTTTTAATTAGTTAATGAGTGCCTGGAGCTTTTCAAGCACGTTTGTTTACATTCCATTGCTTTTGCTGCGGTCCATTCGGCTGAGTTGGAATTTCCAGCTTCCCTATTGGAAAAGTGCAAACAATGCCAGAAGTCAAACTTTCATCTTAAACTCGGCAGAAGTAACTTTGGCGAGATGTGGGTGTATGATGGCACACAAGAATTTGTAAACAATTAAAGCTGCAATTCGTAACTTTTTTTGGGGGGTTAAAAATGAAAAACTCTGTTTAGCAAGTACATGACGGATCAGTGTTCAACACGATCTCCTTACCTTAACCCCGATTCACAACAGTAGCTTCTTACAGCAGTTGTTTAGAATTTAACTTGTCATCACGTTAGGAAAATAGCCCCTCAAGTGACATGCAATTTTTAGTTTTAAACCGAGATGGCGATAGAGAGACAAGAGTTAGTTATTGTAGCTTTAATGAGGAACACTCACTTTTATACAAATAAAATGCATAGAGTTATCGCATTAATTAAACTTTTGCCGATTGAAATCAAAGATATAAAGTTGGAACATCCCACAGCTGACTTTGGAGCGCAGCATTTTATATAATATACTTTATAATATAAGTCATGAAAAGAATGAATACAGATGCTGTAAGGTGACACTTGGTGTTTTCAAGTGTCCATTGTCTGTAAATTCGAGATCTGCTCTCAGATTACATACACATGAGGAGTGGTAATGCTGGAATAAATGTGTCGTGGGTCTGGATTAAAACTGGATTAAAACTGGTTTGTCTTTCAGGTGACAGAGATCAGGATGAAGTATTTTGACACCATCCCAGTGGCCTCAGCCATGTGTGTTTTGAAGACTGGCTTCTTATTCGTTGCTTCAGAGTTTGGAAACCAGTAAGTTGATCTTTTTTAAAAGCTGCAATTTATACGTTTTTTGGTTAAAAATAAACCAGAGTCAGTTATCGAGTACGAGACAGGTCATTGTTTCCTTACTAAGCTTACGGTAAGCTTATAATAATAAAGTATAATTTGAGCGGTCGGGTCAGATTTCCTGGGACTTCAGTTGACGTCAACATGCATTATAAAAGTATGTAAAGTAACCTGCAGTTTTATGTTTCAAACAGAGATGGCGATAGAGGTTAAAGTTGCCGATTGCAGCTTTAATTGTCATACAAATTTGATTTGATTTGCCTTTTGGATTTACTTTATATTTTTCTTTCTGTCTTTCTATCTTTCTATTGAACCTGATACTTCCCACTGAAAACATTGCCTGCAGACATGCCCTATTGAGCACATTGTACTACACGAGGCATTAAATGTGTGAGTCTAAAACCTGTGTTGTTTTGTTAGCTACCTGTATCAGATTGCCCATTTGGGTGATGATGACGAAGAGCCCGAGTTCTCCTCTGCCATGCCTCTGGAAGAGGGAGATACGTTCTTTTTCCAGCCCCGCCCCCTCAAGAACCTGGTGCTGGTGGATGAGCAAGAGAATCTCTCACCCATAATGTCCTGCCAGGTGTGTGAATGTGTGTTTTGCATTGAGGATGATAAATGGCCGAATGGCTGCAGGCCCATGACCAATCAGGAAGTTACCAACGTGAAGCATAAGAAGTTGTCATGGAAACGGATATCTGGGAACGAATCATGTTTTGTTCCACGAAATTTAACTGCTTGCAAAAGACACAATGCATTTCTGTCTTTTTTTAAGTTCATTGTAGTGCTAGAAATGAAGCAAAAGTTCTTTGTTATTGTTAGGAAATAAATAGATTAAAACGAATGCTTATTTTTGGACAGATTGCTGATTTGGCTAATGAAGACACTCCTCAGCTGTACGTGGCATGTGGAAGAGGACCCAGATCAACACTCAGAGTTCTGAGACACGGACTGGAGGTACGTGTTGCTAATAATCACACTCGCATGTCATCTTTTCACAACTTTGTTGCAACATGGAATTTTGACACCCACTCGTACCAGAGGAAAGTTCTGTGCAACTTGTGTGGTTTCACACTTGCATTTAGGGCTTTTCCAAAAGTTATTTATACTTAAATGTGTTTACTGTTATTTTTGTTTTTTTCAGGTGTCAGAAATGGCTGTTTCTGAATTGCCCGGTAACCCAAATGCTGTGTGGACTGTCAGGAGGCACGTGGAAGGTAAACGAGATTAATAGTGTCACAATTTGCCGGTTTAAATTATAATGATGATTATCACGATAAAGCTGCAGTCTGTCACTTTTTTGGATCAAAAATGTTTAAATCTGTTGTTGAGTGTGAACATAAGTGTTTAAAGCAGTCTATGTACCTCGATTCAAACAGAAGTTATAATAATAATTTATAATTGGAGCTGTTAGGTGTGATTTCCTGGGAAATGTCAGTTTGACTTGTGGTTACATCTGTAAACAGAAAGGACGTCCAGCTACTAATTTGTGTGCGTGGGTGTTAAAATGGTGGCTTGTGCTGACAGCAGGTGTTTAAAATGTCGTCCACTTTAAGAAAGTAACTCTGAGTAACGTGCAATTTTGTTTTGAACAGAGTTCGCAGCTTTAAAACTTCACATTTGATGATATCATAATTCAGTGCCAGTGTCTTCTTGACAATGCAACATAGCAGGTGGTGGTACTGCACCTGTTTAACATTTTGCCTGAAATAAAAGGCATGGTTACAATTCACTCTCTGTCTCTTTACGCTCTTATTTTGAGTGTGATTCATTGGTCAAAAAAGACAAAACCGTAAACAAACAAACTAAATTAAAGATAAACATGAGTGATAGCATTATTTAGGTATTCTTAATAATGTCAACCGATATTACAATATTGTTATGGTGAATTCTTTTGTTGTGATATTTATGTAGTGGAAAATCTTGATATTAGGTTTCCTTAATAAAGTGACCAAAATGGATATCGTTGCAGACTTATCTGTGGAATAATCTTGTGGCGATAAAATCTTGCTATGTCAGTCACTTCCTCCTCGGCAGGAAGGAAATGATGGCGTTGTCGAGTCTTTATATGGCTCTGATTAACTACATCAAGAAATGCTGTTGTAGCATATACTGTTTACCTAGAGTTACCTAGAAAGCAGGACAGAGCGAGTCACGTAACAGCATGTGTATGCAAGCACACCCTAAAGTCGACCACTACAGCCTAAAGTCAGAACGTTACAGCGTGCTTGCACTTGTGAACTTGTTTTTTCCAGGTTTAATTGTACTGAACGTTATGCTCTATGCAACTTTGTGGTTGCCGTGCAGCTCAGAACAAGGTGTATCATCAGCCACTGTCAGCCACTGCAGATATTTCTTGGAAATCATGTGATTTGCTGTTTGTTTTGGGACGTGTGAGCACCGTTTGAGCGCTGCAGAATTTATACCGTGGTCTGTGTACCCGATAAGTTTCGTTTTGACTTTGCGATCTTGTGACAGAAGCCAGTGCTACACCGTTTCATGTTTAATAGTTTGCTTTCTGTCAGGTGTCTTTTAACATCCCCTCAGCTCCTAAAAGAATAAATATGGCCTATATTGATGGGCACCACTGGACTGGTTTTAACATTTGATTGATGGGCACCACTGGACCTGTGTTTTAACATTTGTCGTCTCTCTGGTTACAAATTAGCCCTTATGAGGCAAATGTTAGAAATTAAAAACTGTGTGAATAATGTTGATTTCTCTTCCACAGATGAGTTTGACGCGTACATCATCGTGTCCTTCGTCAACGCCACCTTGGTGCTTTCTATCGGAGAGACTGTGGAAGAAGTGACAGACTCTGGTTTCCTGGGCACAACACCCACTCTGTCCTGCTCACTGCTGGGGGAGGACGCACTCGTGCAAGTGAGTGACATCTCTGACCCACGTCACATTCCTCAAACACGAACAGTGTTCCTTTCAGATCTTTTACTGGAAGTAAAGAAGCTTTACTGTTCGCTTGTAAACAAACACCTCATGACCCGTCGTCCGCCACCATAGCTTGACCTTGTAATGTTCCTTTAACGTTCTTTTAATGTTTACACGTCCTAGAAACCTGGCAGATGTTGCTAAGATGCTGTCGTGAGGATTTTACTCAGGGTTTTGTGGGTTTGCTGGGTCTGTACAGGTCTACCCCGATGGGATCCGTCACATCCGCGCAGACAAGCGAGTGAACGAGTGGAAGACTCCAGGGAAAAAGACAATTGTCCGTTGTGCTGTCAATCAGAGGCAGGTGGTCATTGCTTTGACTGGAGGAGAGCTGGTGTATTTTGAGATGGATCCGGTATGTTGCATCTTGTTTCTTTTGTATCTCCTCTCGGGTTTCATTGAAGTTTCATCCATGTGCTTGAAGTGTCTTCTGATCCTCTCCTCCTCTCTCTTCAGTCTGGACAGCTGAATGAATACACAGAAAGAAAGGAGATGTCTGCAGATGTGGTGTGCATGAGCTTGGCCAACGTGCCCCCCGGCGAGCAGCGCTCCCGATTCCTGGCTGTTGGATTGGTGGACAATACCGTCCGCATCATCTCTCTGGATCCATCGGTAAGCTGCAGCTTGATTTGATAGAACCATTAGAGCAGCATTCATTGATAAGGGGTTGTGTGTATAAAGTTTGTGATGTCTTTGCTGCACAGGATTGTCTTCAGCCCTTGAGCATGCAGGCTCTTCCGGCCCAGCCGGAGTCTCTGTGCATCGTGGAGATGGGCGGAGTGGAAAAACAGGATGAACTGGGAGAAAAAGGCACCATTGGCTTCCTCTACCTCAACATTGGCCTGCAGGTAGAAAACTTATAAGACACTCGTTTGCTCTTAGCTGGTGGCCTGGGTTGATGTCGCTAAGGTCTCTGGTTCTGTCCCAGCCAGAGGTCAGACAGAAAGTGGGAGTTTTAGGACAAACATGCAGTACACAAGTACACAAATCAGTGCCAGGGAAACAGTTAAACAAACGTTTCTCCAGGACAATGGTGCTACATATGGTCATGCCTAACGATAATTAAGACAGTCATAATGTTGGTGATAACATTTCCTGTTCGTAATGAAATGGATCTCCTGGTTTAGTCTTGCTCTAATCACCACTTTGTTTCAGAACGGCGTGCTGCTGCGTACAGTCTTGGACCCAGTGACCGGAGATCTGTCTGATACTCGCACACGTTATCTCGGCTCTCGACCCGTCAAGCTTTTCAGAGTCCGGATGCAGGCCCAGGATGCTGTGAGTCACCCCTGCTTTTCATGTCCGCTGCAGATTCCCTCACAGCGTGACTGTTTTCTGACTGCGTGACCTTTCACTGCTGCAGGTTCTGGCCATGTCCAGTCGCTCCTGGCTGAGTTACTCCTACCAGTCTCGCTTCCACCTGACCCCACTGTCATACGAGACGCTGGAGTACGCCTCGGGCTTCGCCTCCGAGCAGTGTCCAGAGGGAATAGTTGCCATCTCCACCAACACACTGAGGTAGACACACCAGTGCTGCAGTTACTAGCATGATTGTATGTTCTTTTTTCCTTTGCTGAGCCATTTGTTGGCACTGAAAAATATGCCTCTAGGAACAGAAGATCATGCAGGTTGTGGTTTGATATTTGGTTTCAGTTCCTATTTGTAATATCTGACTAATAAATGCATAGTTATTTATATGTATATAAATAGAAATATATATAAATGTGTGGATTTTAATATGGTTTAAGTGCCTAATTGTTGTGAAAAATAATTCAAGACAATTTTCATATCAAAACACACATTCACTGTGTTTGTAAAGGATGGACAGAAGTTGCAGCTCAGACTTTTGTTCTTCCTAAGTTTTACTGCCTGCCAGCATGACACTTTCTGGTAATATATGCAATAGTCGTACAGCCATGCTGTGATGGATGCATGTTGCATCAGTTAAACACACAGTTTTATTTAAGAGGTCTGCTCTACAGCTACTACTGAAGCTATTTCTAAATATGTACGTGTGACATCACTGCCTGGGCCAGCTGCTGTTTTATCAGTTTGAATGAAATTCCAGATCTGTTTTTTTTTTACCAAGGAAACCGGGAGGTTGTGGTTTTCCGTCTCTCTATGAATAATGTCTCATCTCTTACCTTTGATGTATTCACAGCCTCCCTCTCTCATCTGCTTGTCTCCCCGCAGGATTTTGGCCCTAGAGAAACTCGGTGCTGTCTTCAATCAGGTGGCGTTCCCTCTGCAGTACACGCCGCGCAAGTTTGTCATCCACCCAGAGACCAACAACCTCATCCTGATTGAGACGGACCACAATGCTTACACTGAGGCCACCAAAGCCCAGCGCAAGCAGCAGATGGCTGAGGTCAGTCTGACTGACCTTTACAGGGCAACGTTAGGGAATCTGATACCTTAGCCTCCGTAACTTTGTATCTCCTCTGATATTTTTACCTTATCTCAGTCTGTTTCTCCCTCTCCTCCCTTCCTGTCTAACTTATTCCCTTGTTTTCTTAATTAAAACTGCAATCCGTAACTTTCTACTGGTTAAAAATGAACAGTCAGTTACTGAGTACATAACAGATCAGTGTAACACGTTCTCTTTACCACGATTCACCACGGTAAGTTTATAACCATTCCACATCCGTAGGATCTTTGTTTATCTTCAGAACACACAATAAAACAGCTCTCTGTGGACTGGACGT
>JAZGTJ010009516.1:0-19292 GCA_036877575.1 Botia almorhae
AAGCCAATCATCAGCCAGCTCAACGCAAACCTGAATGCAGGGTACAAGTATGGAGGGTGGGGTAAAGACTCCAAGCCCTTGTCTGGTTCTGAGAACATGTTCTGGTACTCTGGTTCTAGTGATACTCTGGTCAGCAGAATCACACTTTATGCTGACTATTATAAACTGATCATGAGACAAAGTCTTCGTACACATGAGTTTTATGTGCAAAATAAATATGATTGGAGAGGCAGCGGAAACAATTATGTTGTGCGGGCTAATGCTTTATACTATCAATACAACAGCCCCTTCAGAATGGCAAAGTTCAACCTGACCAGTGCAACAGTCGAGTCCAAAGTACTTCCACAGGCAACCACCCTGTTCTCGTACCATTACTCACCCAATCAGTACCTGGACTTTGCAGCCGATGAGTCTGGGCTGTGGGTCACATACACCACAGAAGCCTCGAATGGTAAACTAGTCTTGGGGAAGATTGATGAAAGCTCGTTTACATTAGGAGAGGTCTGGCAGACCAGCGTGTTTAAACAAACTGTCACAAACGCATTTATGATCTGTGGAGTGCTGCATGCTACTAGATCAGTAGATACTCTGACGGAGGAGATTTTTTACACATATGACACAAATATAAATGAGGAGCATTATGTCAGTATTCAGTTTGAAAAATTCCAGGACTTTTACGTTTATCTGGACTATAATCCTGCAGATCAGAGACTCTACATGTTTAACAATGGCTACTATGTGTATTACAATGTAAAGTTTAGGGATGCTTAGACAATCTGCTGCATTCAGAACAGATTTAAGATGTAACGCTTTTATTTGTGGAAATGTATTCATGAGAACACTGCAATAAATTGTATGCAAGCATCAAACTCTTTGTGGCATCTTCAAATCTCCTATATATCTTAGTTGTTAAATAATTGTGTAATTTAGCTTTTTAAGGTCACACATATATTTACATCAATAGAAACATGGATTATAACAATGAATGATAATATTCACTTTTGTAATCTGTTAATTGTTATAATTCAGTGTACCTGCAGTGCAGAGAACGCTTTGTGTTGTACAGTTCTCTGCATCTGCTGTGAATGAACATTAAAGTCTCACTGCCTTCCGTTTTTCCTGATGACCAGACAGATGATATTTCCATTAAATTTTTAAAAATGATAAATAATATCATACCTTTATATCAGGGGTCTCCAATTCATGTTCCTGAACTACAGTTTAGCTGTAGCACTTGAAGCAGCTAGGTTTTTGGGATGCTAAAAATATCCAGGAAGGTTGGAGCTAAACTCATTCGAACCCTGCGTTATATTAGACAATAAGGACACCAACATGTAAACTGCCATGTTTTGTTTCTTGATTAGGCAGTCATTTTAATCTTAATGTTTTTAAGCTCCAGAGGATGGAAGAGGCTGTAGGAGCATCAAGACTATATCCACAATCCTGCATGTGACCACACCAGGTTCATTTATTTGGCCAGAGGGGAACTGCATCCTGCAGTTGTATGTGGCTATTCATACAGCTGTGGGTGCCTGGTATTATTAGCCATCACGAAAACCACAAGAAAGATTTTATTATAGCTAAACAAAGCCAGTTACTGAAAGATAAACAGAAACAAAGTGTGATCCTGGATGAAAAATTTTAAACATCCAGGTAAACAGTCATCTGCGTCTTTGTCTGGGTTTCTGCAAGTGCATGCAGAGTGGACATAGTCTGAGGTGTCCAGTCAGTCTGCACCAGGAGCCATTAACCAAGTCTTTGAATCATTAGAACAGCCATGTGAGGATAAACCAGTTAACAGAGGCATAAACACAAAACAGTTACGGATGGTGGTTTATTTAGGAAAGAAATTCCACAGTTCTGATAACACACTGACCAGAAAACTGTGAAGTGGATGTATATTCAGTTTCACGCTGCCACAGCAACAAGCTTACTTAGATAAACCAGGTAAAATAGTTATTATTAGTAAAATAGTTATTAATAGTTTATCATTTAACAATTATTTAAAGCAAATCATTTTAATTCAAGCAAACTGTAACCATTATTTTAGAATAAATAAACAGAATGATCAGGACTCATTTGTGAATGAATTGAAGACAGCATTATTTCAGCATTAGTGTTGTCGCCCTCTGCTGGTGCTGGTGTGAACGTGCACTGGTCCTCATCTACATCCCCTGTTGGTGTCTTCATGCAGTAGTAATGGTCACCTACATTAATCACATTAATCCGCAGCCTGTTTGAGATTTATTTATTTACTGAAACTAGATAAATAATAAAACTATAGAGCACTTTCATGACTCACCACTGTTTGTCTCAGCATTCAGCTCGGGGTCACGCTTTAAGTACGGCTTCAGAAGGGACACACTTTTTTTGTGTGTCAGAAGTTTGCCTGATTTGTCAGCCAGTGTCACCAGACCATTCTTTGTAATCTTTCTCACAAGATAAGGGCCACTCCACTTTCTTCGCAATTGTCTACCTTTGGGTTCCTCGTGTCTCCTGTTAGCCAGCAGCACCAGCTCTCCTTCGTGGATGTGAAATAACCTCATTTTCTTTTTCTGTCTTTTGCAGGTCTCACTGAAAGCCTTTCTCTTCCCTTGCTCCTTCTCTATAGTGTACAACACCTGAAAGAGGAAAAATGCACAGTTTATTTCTAAACAGAATGACATCTCGGCTTTGTATGTAACTTGGTTCCCTGAGAAGGGAACTCAACGCTGCATCATGATGCTAACCCCTATGGGAATGCTTCTGATGTGTGTCAGTGTTTGAAGCACGTGTAAAATCACTGCTATTTATAGGCTTATGAAGAGTCAGGTAGTGATTATCACCACTAGAATAATAAAACCAGATTTTAATTGTCTGATGAAAGACTGACATTATCATAACTTTAAAACCCACTACGCTATACTGAAAAATGCCATGGTCATGTTTGGATTGAGTAGTTGTCCAAACATTTGACTGCAACTGTAAATGCACTGACTTACTTTAGTATGCAGCATTGACACTTCAGTCATCCTGGTTTCAGTGCCGAGCTCCGGATTGTCAACGACAAAATGATCGTCCTGTGATTCTGGCACAGGCTTGAGTCTGTTTGGTGTGAGCGGATGTCGTTTAAACAGAAGAAAGTATGGTGTGTTCTTCATAGACCCCTAAAAACACAAATGTTGCCCAAATTAATTAAAAAAAAAACAGTCCACAATTAGGGTTGCAAAAATGGGGACTTACATTACAAATATTACAAAGTATAATATTATGAGAAATATAGGGAATTTCTTGGACAATTTGTGCAATATAAACTGTATCATATAAAGACAAAAATATAAACCTGTTCGCTTCCTTGTCATATGACTCCTCTTTATCTGTGTGCCAAAATTGCCTTATATTACTCTAAATTCCCATTATATTACTCTAAATTCCCAGTTTCTATAATTCCTGGAAGTTTGCAGCCCTACTCACAATCGTAATGTATTTTTTAAAAGCCCCGTGTGACAGACCCTTGTTGATGTGTTGATGGCGTAGACCACTCCCTTCAGGTGCTGGTCCCAGTCACTTTGCTCGCCGTTGCAATACTTAGACAATGTCCTTTGGATGATTTGATTGGTCCGTTTCAGTTGTATTGCAGACTGAGGGTGGACAGCTGATGTCACACACCGCCTCACACCAAAGACTTTAAACACGCCATCGTTTACCTACATTTAAATATTCAAAGCACAATACATAACAGAAATACTGCAAACTAGATTGTTACACTTTCAGAAAAAATGCTAGGGTGTGGTAAGGTGTTGCCAGGGCATTGCTATGAAGTCGCTAGGATGCTGTAGGTGGTTGGTTGTTTATTGGCCTGTGCTATTCTGTCCTCCACACATGACTTGCTCCCTCCTTCAGTGACAGTTTAAGGGTTATTTGGGTTATGTCCACTTGCTCAGAAATTTAAATATGATTCAAGGTTTCATTCTTGTAGCACAAACAGTGTAGGGTGAGTTTAATAACATTAGGCTTTGAACAAAACCTAATTCTAATTTTGATCAACAATAAGTGATAATACATAACACCAATAACCACACATTATTAGCAGCAATATTAACCTGGTCCACAAAGTCTCTCTCCTGGCTTGTAATTATACTTTCAGCCAAACCGAAATCAAACAGCTTGTTGATAATGACTTTAGATGCCTCTGCTGCACTGTTGCTTTTCAAGGGTTCAGCAATAACCCATTTTGTGCAGAGGTCAGTCATGGTCAGAATATACATGTTCCCTTGAAGACTGGTTGGAAAAGGTCCCGTCAAATCCAGGCCCAAGATGCTCCAGGGTTTGGTAACCTTGACAGTGTGCAGTCCTGGTGTGTCAGTCTCAGTAGTGTTCATCAGCTTACATTGAGCACAGCAGGTAATCTGAAACAACATCAGGTGTCAGGAGATCTGAACACAAAAGCACAGGCCCTTACTACATCTAAACAATAAATGAATCAACCACACTTCTCTTTCCTGTATTTCAACTCTGTATGTATGTATGTATTGTTTCCCAAGACCAAGATGGTGGTAAGTGCACATCGCGAGGCTCAGCGTCTTACCAGATTTCGGAAAACAGTGGTAATTTACCTAGTTATTTCCTGCATGTTCACTCCATTCAGTTATGCGAACTACACCTACAGCAGAACTACATAAACACTCAGTGCTGCAATATAGTTTTGGACTACCCTTTCGACTCCCACCGGAGCTACAGGGATCACCATGGGCAAGCAGACCTCTTACACCGACCGGAAGTGTTTGGCGTCAGCGCCGTGACCGGAAACAATGTCCCAAACAGCATGGTGGATCTGGATGGATGTACTACATTTAGGGCTGACAGAGTAGTGGCAACCTCCAGTAAAAACAAGGGTGGTGGAGTATGCATTTGTGTATACAAAACATGGTGCACAGCCTCTGTCGTTGTTCTGCTTACTGCTCTGCGGATCTGAAGTTCCTGATTATTAAGTTCAGACCATTCTACCTACCACGTGAGTTCACTTGCATTGTTGCTGTTGCAGTTTATGTACCGCCGGATGCTAATGCTAACGTGGTTATGAAAGAACTTTGGGCTGCTATTAGCAAACTACAAACATTGCACCCGGATGGGGCCTTTATTGTTGCTGGGGACTTTAATCACTGCACTTTAAGATCTGTTCTCCCTAAATTTCACCAAAATGTCTCCTGCACCACAAGGGGACATAAAACTTTGGACCATGTTTACACCAATGTGACTAATGCCTACAAAGTCACACCCCTCCCCAACTGGGTCAGTCTGACCATCTCTCTTTGTTCCTGCTGCCCATATATCACCCCGTCATCAAACATGTGAAACCCACAATGAGAAACATCAAGATCTGACTTGAAGGTGCTGACTGGTTTGCTGCCCAGGCCACCACGAACTCTCAGGTCAATATCAACACTTACTCCAACTCTGTTCTGGAGTACATTAATAAGTGTGTGAGCAGTGTAACAACACAGAAAACTATAAAAACTTTCCCCAATCAGAAGCCCTGGATAAACAGGGAGGTTCGTCTCCTGCTTAAAGCTAGAGATGCAGCCTTTGGCTCTGGAGACAGGGTGGCTTACAGCTCAGCCAGAACCAGTCTAAGGAAGGGTATACGCCAGGCCAAATTTGCACGCAAGCAAAAGATCAAGGAACACTTCAACTCCTCAGACCCCCGGCGGCCCAGATGCTGGCCCAGATGGATATACCTGGGCGAGTGCTTAGAGCTTGTGCTAAGCAGTTGGCCGAGGTCTTTACGGACATTTTCAATCTGTCCCTGGCCCAGTCAGCTATCCCCATTATCTTTAAGACCTCCACCATCATCGTGCCAGTCCCGAAGCACTCCACAACCTCGGCCCTTAATGATTTTCATCCTGTCACACTCACCATTATCATTGCCAAGTGCTTTAAAAGACTGGTTCTAGCCCACCTTAAATCCTGTCTCCCTGCTACTTTGGACCCACACCAGTTTGCTTACCGCTGCAATACTGCAACACTGCACTCTGCCCTAACCCACCTGGACAGTTACAATAAAAACGTTACAATCTTGTTCCTTGACTTCAGCTCTACATTCAACACTGTAATACCCTCCATGCTGATCTCCAAGCTAAGCCATCTTGGAATCAGCACATCCCTCTGTAACTGGACCCTGGATTTTCTGACTAACAGACCCCAGTCTGTTAAGTTAGTTAACCTCTTCCCACACCTGGCTGTGTGGTGTGCCACCAACAATCTGGTTATAAACACCCAGTGAGTCGAGCTTCAAGGTCCTTGGCATCCACATCTCTGATGACCTCACATGGTCCATAAACACCTCCTCCCTAGTCAAAAAAACGCAGCAGCGCCTTTACTTCTTACGGAGCCCCAAGAAAGTTCACCTGTGCCCAAGGATACTTGTGGCCTTCTACAACTGTACCATTGAGACCATACAGCAGCTGCGCTGCATCAGACCGCAAAGCACTCCAATGGGTGGTGAAAACTGCCCAACGGAAAACCGGCATTCAGTTACCCACCACTGAGGGCATTTATCTCAAGCGCTGCCTGGGTAGGGCAAGGAACATCATCAAGTATACCTCCAACCCCAACCATGGACTTTTCACCCTCCTCCCATCTGGCAGGCATTACAGGAGTTTACACTCTTAGACAAGTAGTCTCAGGGAAGAGGCTTTTCCCCGAGGCTGTGACCCTGCTGAACTCCATACCACCAATCTACTTACACCTGCACTGTACTTATAAACTCAGTGCAAATATGAATAGTGCAAATATCTGTTACTATTACTACTACTACTCTTATTTTGCACATATGTACAGTGTTTAACAGTCATGTTTTTCTTACTTGCACTACCCATATTTTGCACATTCTGTCCATTGTTCAATGGCCATACTATTCGCACTACTCATACACAACGTTTTGCACCTATAACTGTATTTGTATTGCTGCTGTTTTTCATACCTCACACATAACCTTATATTTGCACCCACTGCCCACATTATGCACATTTTCTGTAAATATTGTATATTTTCAACTCCCCTGCACTTATCTGTATATAAATCACTATATTCCTGCACTTCTGGTTATATGCTAAATGCATTTCATAAGCTCTGTACTTGGACTCAGCATAATGACAATAAAGTTGAATCTAATCTATCCTTACTTGTGTTGTAAATTTGGCATTGTGTAATGCAGACATTGTGCTCTTCAAACATTCTCTCACTCTACTCCCAAAAGACAAAACAATAAACACTGTAACAAACTTCTTACCCACTTGTTAACGTCCTCAACGATGCCAACCCAGTAGTAAGATGCTATGATTTGGGAATATGTCATTCTCTGGCTTTGATGTCGACCCGTGTCTGTGTTCTCATGGCTATCCCGAAGAACTGCTTCCTTTTGCTTCATATTCATAACCACCAGACGATTTGTACCATTTTTACCTTTGTAATATAACTGCCCATCTAAAATAATAAATTTAAAATACATAAGAGTTGCTGATAAGTGATTATCAATACAAAGACTGACTGTTGCAAGAGCAGGACATCAAAAATTGTACTATGTTGTACAATAATCACTCTATTAGCAGATAGAGTGTGTAAGAAAGAACTTCACTTGATGGATTTCAGACACACATACAATTTGAAAGTTCATTTCAAGAAAAATGTGTTATTCACTGATAATTGCTGCACCTTAATCTCATTCTGTGTATTTAATCTGTGTTCAATTATGACACAAGAATCAACGTACCTTAATGAGTTTACTAAAGTTTTTAATCAGATTGTAAATGACATTGCGAAGCTTTAGCAGAAAGCGAGATTATCATAAACAGGTGATATAAAAAATCTGATGATTTATTGACCACAAAGCTATCATGTGACCTCAATAGACTATATTACATACAGTGTGTGGGTCTTATAAAACTTTCCTTATGGTGTTATCCTGTGTGGATTGTTCACTATGAACTGTCGTTGTATGGAAGAAAAGTTGGTAAAAACCGACTGCTGTGTTTCACTGACAAATAACAGCAAATTAGTTTGGAATGACATGACTAATGAGGGATGTCATTTTTTGGCTAATTATTAAAATGTAGTGTTATGATCTGTTTCTTACCTTTTACAATGAAATCTTTGGACGCAGCTCTTACAGATCTCTTCCTGATTTTGCCTTTTGTGACTGTGTCAAGGTGGTACGTGCCTCTCTCTATGTAGTGCTTGACTTCAGTATGCAGAGCAAACTGTGCCATCACTGTAACACCGAAAATGATTTCCATTAAAAACACTTTGAATGACATTCTAATTTGTATACTCCAAATTTAACACAAATACTGTTCATTTGTGTTTATTTCAAACGAAAATGAAATAACTGAAAAACTCTAACACACTATCCACAGCGGATATGGAGAAACAAGTGTCATTACAGCGTCAACACAGATTCACTATTTTTTTATTCCTTGTTCAATGTTAAGGGGGAAATTAAACAAGACAGGGAAGCACATGTGATGGATATTGAATTATATGTCTATTAATGTTCATTAAATACCATTTGTTTCTTTTCTTTCTCCTGGTTCAGCACTTATTTCTCTAAGTAATATTCTAGAATAATTACTGGTTTCTCCATTCCTGCTATAGTCTCCAAAATTAATAAAACATTTGAACTGGTCATAACACCTTCACAGCACATAAAGGCGACATGTGTCCTTCACGACAAATTCTACCCCCTGTATTCAAAGGACAACCAATTCATAAAATAACGTTATATAATAAGATATATATTAATAAATTTCTAAAACATTTGATAACAAACAAAACATTGGTGCACAGTGGTTATGGTTTGTAATTAGTAAGTAATTAGCAGTACTGCCCGTCATTACACGTATAACAGTACAATCGCTCCCAATGTTGTAAAAGTTATAAAAAACATATTTACCTTTGGAAGCTCGTAGAAGAAAATTGATTTAGAATTCACAGATTATAGCTTGTGTATTGTGTGCATTTTAATGTATATTTTAAGCAAACAGAATTATTTTTTCCTAGCGTATTCCGCTCTGTATTGCGAAAAATTCTCCCCCATAAGGACCCCAGAGTTACACGATTGGCTGAAAGAACTGCCTTAGGTGTTCTATTCGGTGCCTGCTTTTAAAGACTGCCATAATTATCAAAATATATAAATAAACGTACTTAAAAATATTTATCCCATACAAAACATGTGGTTCAGTTTAGGCGTATTTAAATGGTATATTTCATATTAATAAATAAAAGCGCTCAAGCGCTGAAGGCATCACTTCTTTTCCCAAACCACTTAAACGCAAACCACGCCCTCTACGCGAAAACCGCAACCCGGTCTATTTCGATTTCATTTATCAACTATATCACAGCGCTGAATAGCTACACCGCGTTACGACAAACACGCTAATTTTATTACAATACCCAAAAGGGACACACAAGTGAACACCCAATTTACACCATAAATAAAGCGGTGTACAAAATTAATAAAAATAGTTTAAAACTACATATAGTCTATAAAACATGCTCACAAAGTAGTTTAACACTTGAGTAAACTACACTTATGTACTATACAGAACAAAAGCCGGCAAACACATAAGATTTTAAAAATATATGTTTTTATTATTCTTTTAAAACTTATAATTAATTGTTTTGTATATCAAACAATATGTGACCCTGGACCACAAAACCAGCAATAGCCAAAAAATACACTGTATGGGTCAAAATTATTAATTTTTCTTTTATGACAAAAATGATTAGGATATTAAGTAAAGAACATGTTCCATAAACATATTTTGTCAATTTTGTACCGTAAATATATCAAAATCTAATTTTTATTAGTAATATGCATTGCAAAGCACTTCATTTGAACAACTTTGAAGGAGATTTTCTCAAAAATTGTCCTATTTTAATAAAACATACATTAATGGAAAGCTTATTTATTATTTTATATAAACAACCTTGATTGATTTCTAAACTTTTTCTCAGGTGACCGCGTACCCAGATTGACCAATGAAATTGAGCCAGAGACGTGAGTCATGGCTGCAGGGTGTGTTTTTTGCATGGGGGCATGGTTTGCATTTAACTGGTTTGGGAAAAGAAATGATGCTGTTGCGAGGTACTTGACAACCTTTGCGCATGCGCAGCAACTGAAGCAGCCTGAAAAAACTGCTTTTATGGTACAGTTAATGTCAGGTTTAATAGTTGATCATAGTCATCGTAATGTTGTCATCATCATCTTAGTCATGATAAATTATGGGCTGAGGAATCGCTCGGAATTCATTCTTTATTTGGGTGTATGATGTTTGTCCGGTTTGCGCAAAAGTGCTTGAAAAATTCCATAAATTTACCATTGTGGTTAATTTTGTGACGTCATAATACCGCAACAGAATGTCGTAGAGACTTCAACCAGTTACAGTACCCTAGCAACCACCCAATTGACTTCCACTGAAAAAGATGAGAGCTATGTTGATGTTATATCTTTTAAATCAAATCAAATTTTATTTGTCACATACAAGATCATACACAGTACGACATGCAGTGAAATGCTTTATACGACTGTCTTACAGAAAAGTAAAAAAAGTACAAATTTAAAGTAAAGATATGTAAAAATTTTAAAATTTAAAGATTTAAAGTGTACAAGTATTTACAGTGTATATGTATATAAATATATATGTAGAGATGTATATGAAAAAAATACAGTATAGTTAGTGCAAATTTACGTGTGCAACATCGACTGAGGTAGAGTGATTGTGTTGTGTGGGAGGTGTGTCCAGAAAGTCCAGGTCCTAAGTGTTCTGGTTAAGGGCCCGAATGGAAGAAGCTCCTCCTCATTCTCTCTGTGTTCTTTCATGTAACAATGTGCTAGAATCATGCTAATTAATAATATAAAGTGCTAGTGTTATGTTTATTGATACTAAAACATGTTAGCATCATGCTAAACATGCTAAAAATGATAGTAACGTTAAAAGCTGTTAAAACAGCATCATGCTAACTGAAAAACTTATTTTAAAATGCACTTATTTTAAAATGTCACAACATGTTCGTATCATGCTAAAACAAGTTTGCATCATGCTAAAAAGTGCTAACATCATGCAAATTAATGTTAAAACATGCTAACATTATGGTAAAACGTGCTAGCATCATGTTAAAATGTGCTAGCATCATGTTAATTGATGTTAAAACATGTTAACATCATGCTGGTGTTCTGACGTGGAACCCAGAAGTTAACAATTTGCCAGACATCTGCAGACATGTTTATGAAGATTATACAGCATAAAGAAATATCCCTTTAAAGCCTTAAAAGAGACTAAACGAAACCTTTTCTCCTCATCCTGCTGGATATATAGCGATTCTCAGTGGTTGTTCGCCTCATCCCATCCTGGACCAAACTCCCCCTGGGCACTGCAGCAGGTCATCCATAGTGCCGAAAGAGTAAATTTATAATTACCAAAGAGTTCCCACAGTGGGTCAGCATATTTTTAAAGATGGATTTTTACCCTTGTGGTACTTGAAGTGGCCAATTTATCGCTCCCTTAAATGGTCATGATTGGTGTGTGGAGTGTTTGGGTTTTGCCCATGCTGAGTCAGCTTTCTCTCTTTTTAAGTCAGTTTGAATAAAGGCATCTGCTAAATGAATAAATGTAAATGTTATGTGGTGGCCATTTCGGCTAGCCACAACACCGTAAATTGTGGGACTGTGAGGCAGCACAACCTGATTATTTGCACAACCTGACTGCTCAGAGGCACCAGGAGATTAAACCATACTTCATTGAATTCGGGAATGAGGCATTTGTTCCCCATCCTCTTGATAGATGTGAGCACCACTAAGAGCTGTCTTAAGTGATAAAATGTTGAAATCGACAACTCCCAGGGGCTCAAATGGGGACCCTCGCAGGTCCATAAGGACCACTGAGAGGGGCTGATCTCAACTTTTATCGCTTAAGACAACTCTCTTAGTGGTACTCACATCTATCAAGTGTGTAGGGGACATATAGGCACTCTCTATTACAAGTAAAAGTCTGGAGTTCAGGGCAGGTTACATGCCCAGCTTTTATGCTTAGCGGTTGGCCACTACTTGCAGCCCTGTTGGTAAGTGCCTGCTCTCTACAGGTGGATGGGAATTATGGCAAGTGCTTTCTACGAGGCACGAAGCAGCTTTCTCAAATATGCTCCCCCAGCTCATAGCGAATTTCATCTACTGTGGCATTTCGTCATTGACACAATGTCAAGTGACTGACAGAAAGGGGCGTCTCGGTTACGTATGCAACCCTTGTTTACTGATTGAGGGAATGAGACATTGTGTCTACATTGTGTCATGTCACGCTGTATGACAGTCAAGATTTAAAAAAGACAGACCCAGACAAGAAGACTCGTTTGACATTATGCTCAAAAACTCTTGAAACTTGGCACATATGTCTGAGTTATCGGCTATTAGGCCTGAGCAAAAGCTGGCACATGGGCAAGGGGGCTGGGTAGAAGATGGTGCATATATCATACGAACGTGCAACTTAGCTCCACCCAACAGGAAGTCGCCATTTTAGATTTTCTGAAAAGCCCATGCTGTGAACTTTTAAAAGCTTCTAAGGACTTCATGTGATTGTCACCAACTTGGTAAGCACCATGCGAAGGGATTTTTGATATCTCGAACAGTCTTGCCATGGCAAGGCAGTAAATTTATGGCGAAAATGGAAACAGGAAGTCTGTAATATCTACAGTATATATTGAGCGATTTACATCAAACTTGCAGATATGTGACTATATAGTCACGTCATAGCCCACCAACTGGCAAAAGGAAGTTTTAACAAACTTTAAAATAACTTGGTCAGAAAAAATTCAGAGACTGGGCTGATATGAAGATCTAAAAGGATTTCTGATATCTTAAATAATGTTGCCATGGTAAGGTGTCAAACTTTAAAACCACATTCAGGTGTATTTGAGGTGCTTAACATTGAAATGGCATGAAATTTGGCACACACATCATAGTGGTCAGCTGTTAGGCATGAGCAAAAGCTTAGACACGGGTGTAGTGGGGGGTGCCACCTTTTGACTAAAGGTTAGTGTTGACTACTGTAATGCTTTGTTGGCTGGTCTTCCAGCACCGACACTCAAACCACTACAACTGATTCAGAACACAGCAGCTCAACTTGTCTTCAAAGAGCCTAAAAGAACCCATGTCACACCTCTCCTCAATTCCCTTCAATGGCTACCAGTTGCACACATCAAATTTAAATCTTTACTTCTCGCATACAAAACCACTACTGGCTCTGCACCAACTTGCTTTCACAAGCTCATACACATACACCCCTTCCAGATCCCTATAGTCAGCGAATGAACAGCACCTTGTAATACCTCCTTTAAGGGGGAACACAATCATTTTTAGTAATGTTCATCCTCACTATCCCTCATTTGTGGAATGATCTTCCAAACTCTGTTCAGTCTGCTGCACTATTTAAGAAACAGCTAAAACCCTATCTCTTCCATGAATACCTGACACGAGTATGAATTATAAAAAAACTAAATAACCTCTCCCAACAGGTAACGCCTCTATCAAGCATTAAAACATTGTAATCTTGGTAACTGTAACTGTGTATATCTGATGTTATTGCCTTCTTATGATTTATCGCTTCATTGTTTTCCCCACCTTGTAAGTTTACTTTGGATAAAAGTTGTGGATAAAATTCCTAAATGTAAATGCCAAATTTGATTCATGTATTGTTCTCATCAACTTTCAATATTACATTAATTAGCTCATCCCAACAGGAAGTCTGACATTTTGTATTGTATGTGGATTTTTTTGTCATTTACAGGCTCTGTATTTTTAAATGCTCCTCCTAGGAGATTTATGGGATTGTCACCAAATTTGGCAAATATTATGCCAAGACATTGAAGAGCTGACATTGCAATTTTTAATATCACGAACGGTGTTGCCATGGCGAAGCAATAAATTAATGGCATAAAATGAAAACAAGAAGTGGATCATATCTGCTGCATAAATGAATCTGCTTCAAATTTGAGCTGTATGTTCGGTCATAGGGACTGATGACATAATTTAAGGCATTAAATGGAACAGGACGTGTCACATATCTTCTGCATGCATTAAGTGATTTACATTAAACTTGGGAAGTGTTGTGGGCTGATCACAATGATCTGGCTATTGCAAGTCAGTCATAGTGCCACCACCTGGCAGCAGGATGTCACAACAGATTTACGTACTTAATTCTGTTTAAAAAAGACTTTTAAATAGTCCTCAATTATTTTTGGAGTTAAATGCATGTGACAACTATGCTTAGTTTTGTGATATGCACCAGGCGATGGCGCTGTAGTGTCTGGGCCCCGCATCACGGCTTGCAGCTGTTTTTTTTTTTAAATTAGACTTATTGTAGAAGTCACCGTAGGAAAGTGTCTCAAATCAGAATTTAATTGGCTCTCAGATTTTGGCATAGGATTATAGGAATCTTAGTGAATTTTCTAAATTTGTCTCAGACGACCAAACTGTGGCCAAAATTACACAGCACTCGACTTAAGATGTATGTTTTACACAACCTGCCCATGCACCCTAGTGTCATCTTTTTATATCTTTCTAATGATTGCTGATAGTACGACAAAATTTTACAGGTTTATTTCTATTTAAAGGTGGTTAGAGTATGTGTGAGATTTTGGTCACCATCTGGTGATAAAGAGCATTGCTTTTGGGGGAGGTCATGGCCTGATGGTTAGAGCATTGTCCTTGTAACCCAAAGATCACAGTTTCAATTCCCAATGCTGGTAGGAAATGACTCACTCCCAGTTGCTCCCCGGGAGCTCCAGTTGCTGCCCACTGCTCCAAATGTGTGTGTTCACAACTCACCAGTATGAGTTAAACACAGAGGTCATGTTATAAGTATGGTTTCACATTTCAATGCTATGCGTTGTGTGACACTTTGGTTAAAAATAAAAGTCTTACACCAGTATATATTATCATAAAACATCTAGCTTTAACTCTTAATTCTGATTTGATGTTACATATAAAGGTGTTAAAACATCTATTGTGACAATAAAACAGACTATGTACCACATTCCACCCCCTAACAAGCTTTTCCTGGTCTTTGTGAGCGTCAAAGTTCTTAAAGGGATAGTTTGTCTATAAAAATTCTTCCATCACTCACCCTCATGTCATTCTGAAAGCTGTATGATATTTGTGCTTCTGAGGAACACAAAAAGAGATTTTGAAGTACACTGGTAACATAACAGTGGCACCATTTGACTTTGTGTGGACACAAAACCACTGAGACATTACAAAATATCTTCTTGTGTTCCACAGAAGTCATACAGATTTGTAATGACATAAGTATGAGTAAATGATGGAAAAAATTTATTTTTGGGAGAACTATCCTTGTAATACACTATGAATTGTGCAAGTTTGTTTTGTTTTGTGCAAATGATGTTCCATGTGTGTGTGAATGTAAGAGAGAGTGTTTACTTTTATATTACAGATTCTCCATCTGCTTTCTGTAGTTGTGTGTTGTTCTGAGCTTCCACAGAGCTGATATGACAAATAAGACAAATATGACAAAGATCATCTGCTAGACGCAGCTCAGCAGATTTGAATGGCTCTGGACAGGGAACCAACTGTAAAACACCCAGAATATTATTCTGTATACAGCACAAGACTTGTTATGGGGAGCAAACCATCTGTATTTTGATTCAAACTCCCAAATTTAAAATTGCTTTCATGTCTTTTTGTCAAATGGCTATTGAATTTATTAGATTTAAAAGGATTATTGAGTCTGTTTAAAAAGGACAGAAGGCTTACTTCAAAAAAGAAGTTTATATACAGAATAATATTGTTACACATTAAAGTGTTTTACAGTTGGTTTCATGTTTCTAGTTCAAACGACTATTGAGCTTCTGGAAATTACATTTACATTACTATATTTTTTATAAACAAAAAAAATCCATTAACAGAGCCTTGTGTTATAAAAGTTGTACTTTTAGCATTTTTACATTTGGTATGTCATTATGGGAAATACTAAAATTTTTAAATTAATTTTTAATGAAGTTTTATTAACTAAGTTCGGGAGGAGCACGGTCATGTAATCCAACCAATCAGCATGCAACGATATATATAGCCGTCCCTCACCTCCGTCACATGACAGTCTCGCAGCATCCCTCCACCACCCCATCACCTCACTCTTAGCTGGTATCTAACTCAGTCAAGGACGGGGGGAGTACTCTGGGTTCGGGCCAAATTCCGAGCTCGGAGCCCTCCCCCCGGACAGCACGCCAATTACGCATCAGTGATCATTTGTGATTGCATGTTAGTGCGAACTCGTGAAGGGCTAATAAAAAAATCATTTTTTTTCTTAAAATTTCACTGTGTTGTGCAAAGAAAATTTATTCATGCTGTTCTGAGGTGGTTTGGCATGAGTATGGGATAAAAACAGATTACAATGGCATTTGGCGTTTGCAAATGTCACACAAACGTCATTATATAATGTATAAAACGGACTTAACAAAGTACGCTGTTGCCTGATTAAGAGCGACTCTTTCCGTAAGTAGCGCACATAAGACATCTTTTTTGACAGAATTAAAAATAGGCAAACAGGATATGCATTTCACAAAGTTATTACGAGTACCGGCACATGTAAAAAATGCCAGATTGGATTAGATAACACCATGTAAACAATCAATCGGCATCCTTCAATCGGCCTAAAAAAAGTAAACACGGCTAGTGATAAAACTGCTTTACATCTTTGAAAACCATGATTTTCTGATTTATACTTATTTATTTAGTATATTAAGACGTATATGGTGGGGACACCAGTGTTCTGCATTAAAGGATATATATAAGCTGTTTATTGTAAATTGCAGTTAATCATTAATGAGGACAAAATAATACTGTGTAACTACAGATACAAAACTGAAAATGTCTTAATTTATGTTCTTAGAAGCCGAACTCAAACTGACCTGATTGTGTCAGTTTGAGAACCTGATATCAGCATTAAATTGTGCATCATAAACTGTACTACTCCCCCATCATATATTACAGTATATTCATGAAGATTAAAATGGCAAAATTTAATAACAGGTTTTTATTAGCTTTAAAATCAGAACCTATTTTTGTTACTGTAGTTTACTTTCCATACAGTAAGCGTTTAATCTGCTGCTGTGTGAGAGAGTCAAGAGTCATCTTGTTGTAAATACAGTTGCATCCTATAACCTTCAACAGACTGCAGTCAGCCTTGACTGTTTAAAAGGAAAGTCAGTAATAAGAAAGTCTGTGTTTCATTCATTTTAATGTTTAAAATCTTTTTCCTCATACAGTTTTGGTTCTTTACACAGGTAGACAGAATCTGTTCCTTTAGGGTTGTGCAGGACATTTCTTGTACAAAAAAAACTTAAACACACTGAACATAGTGTTTCTGGTTTGCTCTTTGTTAGGTTTTGATTTGTTTACACTGTATATTGCTATTATAATTTTGCCATTTAAAAAACAAAGAATTTCAGAGGTTGTCTGTTGTGCTCTAAATTATACACAAAAGTAAAGCTAAAGGAGAGTAAGTAATCTTTCCAGCGAGGTGAGAGACATTCTGAATACCCAGCAGACAATATAAACTGAAGCTAATCAATGAAAATCCTGATCCAATCACCCTGCTCACGAATTATTCTGAGTGATGCATCTGTCTTCTTATTTATCCACACTGTATGAAATGGGAACATTGTGGGTCTGGAACCATTCTGCGTGAGATGATGTGTGCGTGTGTAGGAGACAGTCACATGTCCAGTAGCAGCACTCGAGGGTCCTCCACCACAGACTTGATCTTTCTGAGGAAAGTCACCGCCTCTCTGCCATCAATCAAACGGTGGTCATACGTCAGAGCGATGTACATCATGGGCCTAATCTCCACCTAAACAAACAAACAAACAAACAAGAAGAGGGGGCAGAACGAGGTTCAGGTGCTTCAGAGGGTGATGTGTGACACCAGAGAGTCTGCTATATATTACACACACGTAAAACAGAGCAGACCCTAAACAAGTCTAGACCTGAAGGAACTGTTTAAATTAAGGGCTGAGGCACAATTTAAAGAGCCATCTGGTTCTTTGTTGCACCGATCTGCATTAATATAGTGTTACAGTCGTAAGGCATTTGTGCGTTGTCATTGAACTCATGCAGTCACAGGTAGATCTTGGCCATTTCAGCCAGCACTAACCTTTCCACCAACAGCCACGGGCCTGTCAAAGATGCCATGCATGCCCAGAATAGCAGACTGAGGGGGGTTGATGATCGGTGTCCCAAACATGGATCCAAACACGCCTCCGTTGCTAATGGTGAATGTTCCTCCGTCCATGTCCTCCACTGCCAGTTCATTCTTACGAGCCTAACAGCAGAAGACATGAGTGGGTACAAGAACAAAACATATGATAACCCCCCCAAAATGTCTAATTCTACATGGGAAATCTGGAGCTGATGTTTACGAAAACACATGTACAGATGGACCAAATCATCAGAGGAATAAACTGCAACATTTATCAGAAAACACATGGTTTGATTTTTGTTCCTGCTTTACCACTTAAACCAGCAGTGTTTTAAGGTCATGTAACATTTATCTAAATAAAGGTGCTGGTTAGTTGTTCCACTTGCATCTAAATAACCAAATCACCACTATATAAACTTATCTGCTCAGTTTTAAAACACACAACAGCTGTTGTATTTCTCTTTCCAGACAGAAAATGAACCCTTCATTGCTCACCTTTTCTCCCAACTCATTAATGGTTTTCTCAATGTCAGCGAAGTTCATCACCTCTACACCTCTGATCACTGGAACCACAAGACCCTGTGAAAAAGGAATGAGACACAAATGAGAATGTTTAATAGTCAAACTGTCGATTTTTTTTCATGTAAAGGGAAAGTCTGTCATAAAGGCTACATAAAATGATTGTGAACATTACTGTTAATAATGCTCTTTGTGCACCATGTTTTCTGTGTGCGTTCGGCATGTCCACAATGGAGCTTCACCTCTATGACAGTTAAGTTTGCTTGTGTTTACTTGATGTATATCTGTTTTATCTCATATAGAATGCATTTGGTTAATGGAGCGCTTCAGTTTGTAAGTGATCATCTTTAAGCTTACAACATTAATAACTATGACTGGGAATGTTGTGTATATAACATTCTAATGAGAACATTTTTATAATAAAAAAGAGAGCTCATCCACGAGTTACATATGACTAGCGCATAACTTGGTTCTAGATAACTTGTGCACTTCCGTCTTTCTGTGCATATGTGAGTTGTAATATTATATTTA
>JAZGTJ010009517.1:0-19289 GCA_036877575.1 Botia almorhae
GCGCGCGTGCTTTTATAGTTTCCTTTATTGGTGGCAGGTGCAGGTGATTAGAATTCAGGTAATCGTGAGTGCTGCATGTGGGCAGAGCCTGGTGCTTCCATGACAATATCCCTATTGTTCAGATTATTTAAACAGTCTTTCCCGCTATTTCCCCCTAACTAATTTGGCAGTGAAGGAGTTAATACACTGACAGATATTATTTGTATGTTATTAATTTGTTTCCTGGCACAATATCATTTCCGATATTCAATTTGTGTTTTCATTTGCTAGTCCTCTCTCATGCTGTTTAACTACCAGTTTATTGCTTTTTGATTAAATTCATTTGTCCTTCATTTACATTTCCGCTATCTTACCACAGCATTATTACTTACCGAAATATGCATCGTATTGCACTGGAATTCTGATGTGTGGAGGAAGGGAGGGATGGAGGGAGAAAAAGATTGATTGATCCTGAATGAGTTTGCAATGCTTTTCTGCTTATTTTTTTTAATACTTATTCTCTGCGTCTTCCACCTTCCACTTGGCTTTTAATGTGTCCAGTTAAAATCTCCATGGGAACAGAAAAGCCTATTACCTTTCACAAAGGATACATTACATGCTTCCATCAAAATTAAAACTATGATTCGGGGGGCTTAATTAATCAAGTTTTGATCACAGATTATTAGTTTGGTAGATTGTAACAAACATTTAGAACACACTCCTATGAGAGCTGCAAATGAACATGCACATACATACTAAAATGAACACTCACATTTACTTAAATGTTCATTTCACTAATGCAAAAACATTCAGACATGAGCAAGAGTGTGTAGTGGGTGGGGGGTGTTTACTTAACCATATATTGGGGACAAATTTGTACCCAAAGTCAGCTAAATCTGACAAATCTGAGCAAAACCTAATTTTGGGGATGTCCTCATTTGTAACACTATAAATAAAGTTATAGTAAAATATAGTAAATAAAGTTTTTGCTTTTTAATTGTAATTGTGTGTGTGTCTATATTTGTATGTATGTATGTCCAGATGTGTTTCATATCTGTGAAAGCAACAAAACTCTTTTATATCTTATATCTTTATATCTTATCTATATATTTTCTAAGCAGTCCTTCATGCTCTTTACCTCCTTAAGCCATCACAAAATGCCACTCGTTATAAAGCTTTGTTATATGAACCTTCGAATTTGATTAAACAGCTTTTTAGACTCTTGTCTATTTTACATGCACTTACAGCCAACTTTTTTGGCTAGAATGATGTTCTCTTAAATGCATTTGCAAGGCAGAAGAAGGGTTATACAAACACTGGCTGATTTCCTAGGTAGGGAAAGCCATTAAGATCATATGTAAGGTCATATGTAAAGCTATGGAAATCAGTACGCATTTGCAATTATGTTTCCAGGGTCATACATGAGTCTACCCTAAGTACTGCATGTGATGTCGATTTGCCATAGACCAGAGAGAATGACTGATTATGCAGCTGTGTCATCAGGTGGCATTACCGCATTACCACAAAGCTGGTAATTGCAAGACGTTATTGTTTGTTACAAATATATACAACCTCACCACCCTCCATCATTTCAAATAATCTTTAATCTCCAAATATCTGCAATCCATTAGGTGCTAATTAGTTCGCACAGAAGTACAGCACGAAGATTTGTCATTGGAAAAAATAACAGTAATGCGACTTTAACTAAATTGACAAAGAAGTTTACCTGGGACCAAATGCAATGATAGGATAAACATTTTATGGTCTTGTGTCGTCCACAGAAGATCTATTGGTAAATAAATATATTTATACAAATAAGTAATTGCTTTCAGGATGTGAAAAAACCTTTAACCAGCAGAAAAAATAAAATGTTGCTGGAAAAATGTGCCTACCCTGCCTGTAAGGAGCATTATGAATGCTCTGTTTCCTGCAAAAGTGGGAATGAGATGTTGCATATCATAGCACAATGGCCAAGAAGGGACTTTTACTCTGACAGGTGACTTCAGGCGCTCCCTCCAGTGTTCCCCCTTCAGGATCCTCCCAATCAGAGCATGACAATCTGAGGTGGCGGCCATAAAAAACATAACCAGCCTGTTCTGCTGCTTAAAACATTTTTCCCACCAATGTAGATGTTGTTTTGCACGGCTTGGTGAGGAGCATTGGTTTTTAAGAAAATGATTTGCTCCCAGGGGAGAGATAGTCTGTAAGCATCTCTTCTACCTGGGACATCATCTTATAACCATGTGCCTTTGCATCCACATTAATCAAATAAGTTGACATTGAGGTCATAAAGACACATGACGAATATGAACGAGGTAACTCATCACGGAGGTCCTAAAGGACGGGGAGAGACCATCGCTGAGGCCCCTGCGCCCTGGCCCCCAAACAGGAATCTTTCCTGGAGCTTTAAGCACTTGAAGGTCTCTTGCTCCTGTGTGCAGTCTAGCTGTAATCTGGCCAAAAGTAATCTGGCCAAAAGAAGCCCTGTCAAAAGATATTTCAGGCAAATTCTTGGCGTTTGCCACACATGCTTTACAACTGCTCAGACAAAGAACATTCCCCTTTGTGTCTGAAATTCAGCATCAAGAGTGGCTTTTGATAGGGAACAGGCTGTAAATAAGATGTCAGAATAATCTTTTTCTGAAGCTGTTGCCTTTGTAAGAGCAAGATACAGGTATCTGAGAATTTCATAGCAGCTAATTCCACCAGAAGCAAGAGAACTGCAGTGAGGTCTACAAATGATGACCCAACAAGTCAGTCTGCCCCATCCCTGTTCCTGGTGAATTGCCCACAAGACTGACATCACATTATGCTTTTGCTTGGATTGACAGGAAGTGTGTGTGCATATGTACCAGTAATCCATCAATCTGAGAGTTCTGATAGTCCTATATTTTCAGTAGACACTTTCTTCAGGTTGTCAAGAATGAGTATTGTGACGAGGCGCACCAGGGCAGTCAGTGTCGCCCTGGCAACGGACGCGCCGCACCTGCCCAAGCTCATCACGGGCGGACCGGGAACAGCTGCGCCACGTCACCGCCTTCCGCCCAGAGGGAGGCTAAGCTACAGATGAGAGCAGCGAAGGTTGAGAGAAAGGTAAAGGCTGGACTATTAGCGGAGTTTGGAAGTGCCACCAGCCGGAGATACGTTGCGTGTCCCCCGCAACCGCCGAGAGCAGCGAGTGGCCGGAAGCCACCTAGAGCACGAGCCACTTCGCCAGGAGGGACGCAACCCCGAGCACGAGCCGCACCAGCCGCACCACCACCTGCACCAGCAGCCAGCCCAGCTGCTTCCCCCACGCATCTCTCACTCACCTTTTCCCTCAATAAATCCACCCTCTGGGGTATTTTCACACCGCCTGCCTTGGCGTGTGATTCCTCACCCCTGACAGTATGTTTAGGTTTAAGTGTACATGCTGCCAACACACCATTCAGAGTGGCTGTCATACATGCTACATTCTGTATTAACTGACCCACTCTTGTTGACAGTCTAAGATTATGCTGTCTCTGTAGAAAAGTCGGCTTTTTTAAGTGTCATAGCAGCAATATTTTTCATCATGGCTAATCCGACTCTTTGTAAATACACATGCATGTAATTGAGCATAGGCTCTGGCCTATAAGCTTCAGTGGAACCCTAATACTTATGTGTGACACCTGCAGTCTTTCTCCCTTGAAGATTACCAGGCTTATTTTAGTTTGTATATGCAACTGTAAAAAACACATTACAAGGAGTGGTGCTGACAAGACTTGCAGTGTAATCCAGGATTACATTATTTTCTCTCAGCCTTGAAAACACAATACAAGTAATGTGTATGATGTAAACTATTACCAAAGCACATAAACACAATACACTATACATCAATGTATAGTTGATGTATAGTGTATCTCAGTGCATTCATTTACATGTTCTTGTGTTTTTCCTCTTCTTGTTGCCTGGTAAACTCTCTGGATGATGCAAATTGCCTCCTCAGATCTTGAAAAGCCTCTCTCCAAATTGACATTTAGAGTTTATGTGGAAGAGGGACCATGTACAGTATGTATGAATCTTTGTTGTTAAACGTATACAGCAAGTTAGCAGTGAAGAAAGATTTCTTTTCAACCTTTGACTCATCTTGTAACTTTGGGATATTATCTTTTCTATTGATTGTGACAAAGTACTTGTGCGCGGTATTTTAATAGGTGGTCAGCATTGTTTGGTTTATTTAGGACCTTTGGAAAAACAGAAATAGATAGCCCTGACTTTATATCTGGTCTTTTCATGGGAAGATATAAAATTTTTAAAGTTGCACTTTTAAAAGTATAAGTACATCAGGTATTTCGTAAAGAGTGATGTGCATGTTTATGATCATCTTTAATTTTATCATGCAGTTTTGAGAAAAATTCAGCATGTCATTAAATTATTTAGTACAAATTAAAAAGCTTCTGGCATTATATCACAGTCAGCTACTGTCTGACTCTTATTTAAAAATGATTCATGCTAATACATTTAGTAGTACATTTAAAATTTTCATCAAAGTTTTCTTAAAATGTAAACAACTACTGTTTTTTTTGGACAGGCAACTTAGGTGTATCCGCTGAATTTGTCTTGGGACCCAAGCCAAGAAGTCTCTGTAAAAATGTTTTTGTTTATACTATTTTCAGTGTCAGTTTTAACTTGATCATTAAAGGATAGCATTTATATTATCCTGCATTGTGAATAATTGTTAGGTTTAAAGCTAAAAATTGGTTGCCTATTTTAAATTATGACATATTAAACTCCATCTAAAACTATGTTTAACAGCATTTTTTCATGACGTAATATTAATTAAAAGATCTTACGGAATCATTGTAATTTCTTTAATGTTGTGCTGTCATTAACCCATCCGCCTGTGCAGCTGTCTGGTATTTTGCTTTTTTATTTTTAACTACCATCCATTGTGTTTCCTGCAAACGTTAAATAATCCAATAATCTAATTTGTTTTATCGTTAATGTGCTGACACTTTTAATTTACCATAACAAATTTTCAACAGATGGTAATCATGACAGAATTATTGCGAAAGGCTACAAGCGTGCAAGTTGGTCTCCTAACACACATAAAATCTTTACAGGCTGATAGAGCTGCGAGCCATCTGTAAAAAGTGTTTCTAGCAGAATTTTGGTTTTGTAGCTTCCAAACTACCAATACTGTTTTGGTAACATATACACAAAATTTTTGTATAACTGATAGTAAAACCTTTCACTGCAATGCAGTAAGTCAGATGTTAACACTGTAACAGTTTTAACAGACTCTGATTTGTGATTGATGGTGTGGCATCGCACAGCATTATCACAGTCAGCATGGACAGAGAAACTGCTTGTCGCTAGTGTCTTGTGGTGAGGATGTGGTAGAAGAGGAGAGGCGAGGAAGAGCGAGGATAGTCTGTTGTGGTTTTACACAGACCTGATATAGCTATTTGCAGGACTGACCTTTTAACCCATGGCAATTCTTTGACGTTTTTCAATTTCTGAACCTGTGGCCCACACAGTTGTGTGCTCAGGGAGTGTCAAGTAGAGATTAAACATGTAGTACTTTATGGAAGAATGGAAAAAACATCTTAAAGCGTATGTGTTCAAATCTCCATTCATAATGTATGCAAGTAAAATGTTTGTTTTGGAATGTTTTGAGAGAAGTACTATGCTTTGCATTTTGTTGCATATGATTTCAGTTTTATTCTGTTTTATTAATACATTCATAGCACAAATTGGTCACTACCAAATATCTATTACTATTTTGAAAGGGTCATTTTAGAGTACTGGCAGCCTAGGTTACTCTCCCTTCAGAGCACTCTCCAATCATACAGTCATACCTTCCCCAACACACAAACACATACATAGCCTGACAGGCAAGTAGGATATCCTGTAATTGCTTTCAGACCAAATGGACAAAACTGTGTACCTGGCCTTTAAAAGTTGAAATTATTTGTCATTTTAACACTTGCTTAGTCAATATATTTGTCTTTCTCTGGTTCTTTTGCTATGGTAGGGGATTTTAACCTTCAAAATGGTTCAAATGTTTTGGTGATATGAAATTTTAACACAACCATAAAAGGTATAAAAAACTAACCAATGTTTTAGAACCTTTTTCAAATCTTCTATATACTTGTTCTATATACACATCATATGCATAATCAAATTAATCTCCTCCCGCTGCTTGTTTTATTTGGATATAGCCTAAACACATCTAGCAGTTAGGGTTCGTTTACCATAATTTCCTATACAATTAAATGCAAACTGTTTTCAATGTTCTGATGTCTCTTACATCTATCAATTGAAGTCAAAGCGGTCCGCAAGCACCACAATCAAATTAAAATTTTAGTACTCTAACTTTTCACTTTCCAAGATTTTGCTTTAACTGTTGTAAATTCTGTGTGTTTCCTAATACCTTTTTAAAAAGTCTGTTTTTTAAAAGTCTGTTTTGAAAAACTTGTAGTAAATAAGGAGTGTGTATAAAATATTAACTGTTTAACTGTATTAGCAGCAGCTCTAACATGAATGCATACTTTCCAAATGAATACTATTACAGTTAGATATTGATCAGGAAACAAGGAGAGTGGTGAGTGTCAATGTGGCTAAATCACTGACTGAATTAAAACACACAACTGTACTGCGCTGATGTATATGCAGTTAATCTAAAACCAAACACAACTACTGTACTAAAAAGCAACAGTTGACAAACACTGGCTTTTAGTGTAGTAATATATGGATCTTCTTGGAAAGTAGTGGTGTAAATCAGTTTAATCAATTGCTGCAGTGTGATTTTGATTTGATTAAATTCACGAGTCTCTGATATAAAATGATATATGTGCCTGTTTTTCTGGGCTGCTATGGTTTAGGCTGCTGCATCACCTGGCATTTGTAAAATATAAGGACGCATGTTTCAACTTAAATGACCCTGGACACAGCTAGAATGGGATAAATAAACATGCAGTACATTCATATTTCTGACTTGTCAGTTTCTGTGTATGTAATTTCTGATGACACATGTCTGAATGTGTGCTAGTTTTGTGTAACTGGATTTTTGACTCCCTTGTGACAGCTTTACCAAAGGACAACTAGCCCCAATCTCCTCTGCATGCAGTTTAAAACTTGATATACCCTCTACTTTTCTTTATGTGATATGACTTAAATATTGCAGGCAATCTTGTCATCAATCTATGTCTGATCATGATATGACTCTTAATTGACATGTTTGGATCTTTTTGTACAGCTCTCGGGCTCTCTGTGACTTCTAGACGGTCCAGACTAGTATAGCTAAATTAATACAGGCATTTTAAAATACAGTAAGAATAAAAGTTTTTATTGTCATCTAACAGCTAAACATTTATTTACTTATATAGCTAAATCATTGCCATCAGTCAGTGAATTATAAATCCCCTTCTCATCAACAGGCAATCTGCTAATGCATACACAAAATCTATTTCTGCCAGTCAGGCTGTCAGAATCCCTGCCCCCTCACCCCCATACAAACACTTGCATACACTAGAATGGAAAAGAGGGAGATGTGTGTTTGTAAACAGCAGCTTGCACAGCAAGTTGGCTGACAAGTAGAAGTCGCTCAGGTCCCACACACACATTTGTGTTGACTTATTGATTGACTTCTTGTTACTTACTTTGTCCCTGTATTCATTTACAACACTTGATGGTTGTGGGAGACTCAGATATTGCATTCTGGCCATTGTTTTACAAGACTGAGGTGGGTGTCTGAGACATCTTTTGATAGGACATGCTGTCTGTCACCATCACGTATACCGCTTTGGAAGTAGCGACAAACATCGATCCCAGTGTGTCAAGTGTGCTTGCAGACCCAATGAATTTTTCTTGGTAAATTAAGCTTCTAGTACAGACATCCACACATCCAAATACAACAACAGGACACATAATAATACAATTAGAAGTAAAATATGAAAATGAAGGTCAATTCATAGTGTCCACATCTTTAAAACTCTAAAAAGTAATCCACAAGTCTTATGTGCTATATTATATCAGTGTTTTGAAGCCGCATGATAGCTTTGTGCGAGAAACAGACTTTAGTCATAATACAGATGTGACAGAATACTTCATGTTGGAATACAGAAGTGAAGAGGGTGAGTAAATATTTTCAATTTGATTTTTGAGTGACCTGTTCCTTTAAGAAAATAACCTTCTGATTTAAAGGGCAAAACCAGACGCAAACTAAAGCATCGGTTCTCACAAGTAAATTTCAGGTAATTTGAATGACAGTCGGTAGCTTCCACTTTTGACTACCTTTAAAATCACACTCACTTAGCTTGTCATACATTGCGTCTATGAAACATGAATAAACAAAAAAACTGTCATTGGCAGCTCGGAGTGGAAATGCGGTCTGTCATTCACCCCCTTCATTACCGCAAGCATGTATTCAACCCACTCTGTCAATAAAGAATCCTGTCAATCAAACAAATGAAACTGAGAATTAATCAAACATGAAGTGATATATTAATCACTTAAATCAGTAATTGTCTTTCCTGCCAACGTTTCCTTCAGAGAAAATGACTTTCCTTATCTCCTTCTAAAGCGTTGCCACAATGAGATTTGCTTGTATAATGCTTCAAATGAAGCAAAAAGGAGCCCTAATAAAGCGGGGTGGCAGGCAGTGGTGTGCTGAAAGCTCCATGAAGAGCTCTAAAGTAAGAATAGTGGAGCATGATGTGATAGTTGTGTGCCCTGAAGCAGGGCTGATAGCTACAGTTCACTGCACTGGAACTGTGGAGGCATTGAAGGGAGACTCAAGAGGAGGGTTATTATGGGTACAATGAGAGGAGATGGTTCAATGCAGGTTATCTGGTACATCGCACCAAACCATCGTCCCATCAGCTTATGTGGTTTTGTTAGTCATTAGCACTTGGACCATTTTATGTCATGGATGCACTACATGAGCTTTCGAGGCATCCTATTGTACTTTTAACATTATATCACTCTTTTCTCTGTGTTGACATTGCGGAAGAGTGTTTAATAAGGTCTGCTGGGGTTGAAGCTTATGACTTGGAGATGTGTTGTGGGAATGACCCAGCTTGTTTTTGCATGTATTCCTTGTAACTTATTTGAAGTAGTTATTTATTAAGCTACATCTTGTGGCTTTTAGCTTATCTGTTGAGGTTGTACTACACAGACTTTGTTTAATCAAGTCACATGTTGTTTAGAATGAGAATATTGTTTGTCTTTAAATCTTTGTCAGTGTGGATGCCTGTCTGTCAGCACTTTTTTCTACACTCTGCTGCTCAGTGCTGTCCTGAGCAGTGACAGTGGGTACACTCTGAAATGTCCATAATTAGTCTTGAGTGGCACCCCATTTCTACACACCTGCTTCACTCCTCTCTTTCTCTCTCTCTCTCTATCTCTTTCTCTTGACATCTCTCTCTCTACTTTTCTTTTAAAATTGTATATGTTCATTCACATTTTTTTTAATGGTTGGTGTATTTCCACTTGTTGTTTGTTCATTAAAATGAGAATTGATAAGTTGTATTTGTTCACATATCGCAACTGAGCCTAACTTTTATATTACTTGGTTTTTTTAAGGAAATAATATATATCTGTCCTCTCCACTTTGATAATATGTGACATGACATCTTACTTAAAGTAACTTTGGCCTACTTCTCTACATAGATGCAAATATAGTAATATTGTGTTTGATTCTGATTGCTCAAATAAATGCATGTAATCAAATAGGCAAAAGCATGTGTTGGTACAAATGTTATGCATTATTCCTTCAAATATAATGACTAATGTTAAGAGGCAAATTTACAGAATTCTTCAAAAATTTCTCTGGCACTGTGTCCACAATCCTGACGCTGTGCTAAACTTGCACAGAACATTAAACTTGAACAGAACATTAAACATATTCAACGCTTTGAATACGCCATTGTTATTTGTTTCAGTCCACACATGCCTCCTTTATTTGTAAATTAAAGTGATTATAAATTGTGCCTTTATTTACAAAGCTTAGTGCTCTTCGACTAGGGTAAACTGTACTATTACCAATCATGAAAAGCACATTTGTACATTTTTTATTAATTATGGTAGTTCATATATATCAAATAATGAATGAGCACTGTAACTGGCATACAGTCTTCTGTATCCTTCCCAGTCTAACTCTAAGAACACTGATTTTGTTTGCACTGTTACTTGGTATACATAATTCTGTAGTGATTTGGCCTCTTAAACAACAAAGAGTGCATGCAAATAAACAGTGCTTTCACTGGCACGTTTCATTCTTAATTAATTCCCTCTTCATTATCCCTTTTTTCACCTAACATTCCTATTTTTGCCCCAGCTACCATGCACATAAAATGAGTATCTTAGTTTCAAACTGATATCATGACAAGAGTGTGAAATATTTCTTTGTTCACCTACAGTCCTGTGTTTGACCCCTGCTCAACAAGGCAATTAAGCACACAATCCGTACCCTGTGGTTTCGAGGCAGTGTACCAGAATGCCCAAGGCACGTTATTATCCTGTAATTTCTATACCACCTGCATAGTCATCACAATTAACTAATTGGCTTTGTGCATGTTCTGAAACTATAAAGAAATTAGGCACTTTATGACTTTAGCATTGCTGGTAAAGGCTCAGCAAGGGAGAAAAACCCACAAGCTTTATATACTGTGAGTATTTCTCTTGTGTTATTATACAGTAATTTATCCCTCATTACGTCTCAATATTGATTAAGGATGTAGGAACAGAAATATGAATTTCTTTGAATTATAAACTTTAAATAGGGCATAATCATATGTTTGTAATTTCTTGAATAAATTCTCAAGCTTTTAAAATGGTTTAATGAAACCGGTTGATCCATCAAAGCATCTATTTAAAGGATCTTTTAATTGCATTACATTTAGTATCTATGTTCCCCTGGAGCTCTCTACCAGTTGTAGCTCTACCAGACTACCAGACACTGGCTTTTATAAAGACTTTTATAAAGATGTAAAGAATTTGCAATAAGCGTAGCTGTTAGGTCTTTATTGATTCAATTCAAGTCATATTTATTTGTAGAGCACTTATACACTTATAGCACAATACATATAATTTTTAATTGAGTGTTCAAACACTTAAAATAATCCTCTCAAGTCCAGTAACGTTTAATAATTTAGCTGGGTTGTTGAAACCAGTATAAAAAAAATAAGCACAAAGTAATCAGAAGTACTGCTTTAGCTAACTACTATTTCTAGAGTGGGTGGTTTATTTATTTGTTTGTTTACGACAGACACTGTTGACCGCTGAGATCCTAGAATTTTATTTTTTTTAGCTAAACTGTTTTTTTTTACTCTAAATGGCTCTGTTTTCTGTTTTCAACCTGTTGTAATAAATGTATAATTCTATACCACAAAAAGGGTTTATACATTAATGTTTAATGAACTGTTTACTTTTTGTGTAAAGAAAGTATATTGTAACGGAGCCGGGACTCTTATTATGAAGTGTACTTTTCTGTCTCCTGTGTGTTCTGTGTTCACTTCCAGTTTGTGTTAATCGTCATCACCTGTTCATGTGTGATTAGTTTGTGTATTTAAGTTCCGGGTTTTTGTATGTTCGGGTGTGGGTTATTGTTTGATGTTGGCGTTGTTTCAGTAGTGTCTTGTACTTTGATTATCTTTCGTGTATTCTCGTGTGTATTCTCTGGTCATTGGATTATTGGACTGTGTATTTAGATTTTGATTTTGGATTGCCCTTTGGATACTTTCACCCCAGGCCTTGCCGTGTATGTTCTTTGTGTATTGTGTTTGGTTTTTCACTGTTGTTTTGCATTTGTCGTTGGCTCACTATTTTCACGGTTAGTGTTTGTGTTGTTTTTGTGTTCACTAACTCATTAAATATCATTTATTGTTTAGTTCCATGTTCCAGTCATTATTTACATCACAAACACTACCGGCCCACTGTAACAGAATAACCCACCGCTTAGAGGACGGCACAGCAGTGTTTTTTGGGATTTTGTTTTTTGAATTATGGCTTCTTGGCTGCGTCAGAACGGCGGATTTATTGAAGATTACATGCTGGACTTTTTAGACGAGGTGTACGATCTCCCTCTGGAGGACTGCGCTATTATGTCCATTTTTAGGCTTGAATTGGATCCTGCCTTTAGGAATGTCGTTCCCCTGCCTGATCGGCGATGGACTATAGTGGATTATATAAACTGTGCCCAGGCGACGGCGCTCGCCACGCAAGAGCCTGCCCAGGCGACGGCGCTCGCCACGCAAGAGCCTGCCCAGGCGACGGCGCTCGCCACGCAAGAGCCTGCCCAGGCGACGGCGCTCGCCACGCAAGAGCCTGCTCAAGCATTGACACTCACTCCTCCAGAGTCTGTCCGGAAAATGGCGCTCGCTACTACAGGGTCTGTACGGGGGTACCCATTCTAATATTGAATTTACGGTGTGTGTTTCTGTAATTATAGTGTACCTAAAAGCAACGTACGGGGTAGGTAAAAGGGAACAACGTGGTACGTTTGGGTTATAAGACTAACCTTACCCCTAAACCTAACCATCACACTACATTTTCTGTATTTTTACATTTTCAAAAAACATAATTCTGTATAATTAATTAGCATTCCCTATGTTATGGGGACCAAACAGTGTCCCCACAAGATCAAAATTTCATGGTATTACTATTTTGTGGGGACATTTGGTCCCCATAACATAGGGAATGCTACTACACACACACACACAAAACAAAGTTTATCAGATAGTCCGAAGTTATTTGTTTTCCAGTGCAACAACTTTTTGACATTGTACAAACTATATTTCTGTACTTGTGATCACAGGTGACAATTGCATCAGAGGGGGAACAGTTTTCAGTTCCTTCTTATACTGCAGGGACAACAAAATTGAGGACCTGAGGAAACAAAACAAGCTCTTACCTGTGAAAAATAAGTTTAGACGTTGAATGAGTAATTAATTTAAATTATTGTTTTTTATCCCTCTGTTTAATTGTTTATTATTTTTGTTATTTTTACAGTTTTACAGTGTTGTTGTTATTTAAAATTGTTACTGTTTATTGTTGTTTACAAAATAAAATTGGTTAAATTCTTGTTTTAATTAGCTCTTTTTGCTTTAGTTGTGTTACTGTGCTTTTACAGGTACTAATTTAAAACTTTGTGAAACAAAGCTAATGCTAAAGCTAGGTTTAACTGTTACAGCATACTAGTTTAATATTGTATTTACCCTGTAACTACGCAGAACAAGGGGGTAACAAGCACCACTTTAATTTACAGCCCGCAACTGTTGTATTTACCCTGTAACTACGCAGAACAAGGGGGTAACAAGTTGGACTTAAACACAGAAAAAGACTTTGCACAGTAATTACAGGGAAAAATAATGCAGTAGTTTTAATTTAATTGTTTGATGGCAAAATTAAACTTTACATTTTTTTTGCTATAGAAACAGTATACATTCACTGAAATACAAACATTGCATCATGCATTTGGAAAGAGGTGAGCTTGCTTTAAGCTGCACTGAACCTTGATGGTATATCATGCGAAGTTATTTGGTTATAGTTGTGTTAGGTTGCAAGTTGCTGGTGTGTCTGTGATCGACGAATAATCTTCCATAAGGTACGTAGACTTGTGAATTATAAATCATAACAGAAACTTGTTAACTTATTTAACTACATGTCCAGTTTTGTTGTTCAGTAATCTCCACCATGTGTCCTTTAATAATAGAATTTGTAGACCTACCCTTATGGTTAAAAAATACCTAGGCCTGTAATAAAACAGGCTAACAATATAAAATTATAAAAAGTATATTGTCTTTCTAAATCACTCATAAATATAAGATTGTTGTTTTGATCATACATATCATACCACACAATATTAGAAAGGGTACCCCTTAGTTTTAAAATACTTACAGTATAAATAATTTGTAATTTCACAGGTTGTTACCAGTTTATTCCCCAAACGTTGCATATTATTCCCCCATGGGTACTGAATAGGTACACTATAATTACAAAAAAGATACGCTGTAACTTCGGTTTACTTACGCGGTTCGTGGCATGTTAATTATCTGGTTTGTTATGACTCAAGTGTACCATGTTGTTCCCTTTTACCTACCCCGTACGTTCTTTATAGGTACACTATAATTACAGAAACGCACACCGTAAATTCAATGTACTTACGTGGTTCTTTGCGGGTTATAATCTAAAGCGTTACCGATTCCTCATGAATATTGCTGCTGCCAAATTCATGCTGAAAGATGCTAAGTCTTGAGGGGGTGCCCACAGTGACCCATACAGCCATGGCCAAAAATATTAGCACCCTTGCTATTCTGTCAGAAAATGCAACCCTTCTCCCAGACAATTGTTGCAGTTGTAAATGGTTTGGTACTCACATGTTTATTTTATTTTATTGCATTGGAACCACATAAAAATAGAGAAGAAAAGTCAAATCTGATACAATTTTAAACAGAACCCAAAAAATGCACTGGACAAAATTATTGGCACCCTTAACTTAATATTTGGAAAAAATGTTGAAATTAATCGCTTCCTGTAACCATGAATAAGTTTCTTATACCTCTCTACTGGAATTTTGGTCCACTCTTCTTTTGCAAACTGCTCCAGGTAATTCAGATTGGAAGGATGTCCTCTCCCAACTGCTGTTTTAAAATCTCTCCACAGGTGTTCTATGGGATTTAGATCTGGATTCATTGCTGGCCATTTCAGAACTCTCCAGCTCTTTGTAACCGTTTATGAGTGTTTTTTAAAGTGTGACCCATGACCTCTGGTGGAGACGCAGCTTTCTGACACTGGCCACTATGTTGCACCCCAAAATTCTTTGGTAATCATCAGATTTCATGATACCGTTCACACAGCCAAGGCATCCAGTGCAAGAAGCAGCAAAGCAACCCCAAAACATCTTTGAACCTCTACCATGTTTGACTGTAGAGACTGTGTGCTTTTCTTTGAAGGGCTCATTTCTTTTTCTGTAAACAGTGCCATGATGTCTTTTATCAAAAAGACTTTTGTCTCATCTGTCCACAGTACGTTCTCCCAGAAGGATTGCGTTTTTTCTCACACAAGTTTTGGCAACCACCAGTTGTGCTTTTTTATGCCTTTGTGTCCTCCTTTGGGTCTCCTACCATAGCTTCCCTTTTCATTCAGATGGCGACGGATAGTGCGAGCTGGCATTGTTGTACCCTGTGTCTGCAGATCATCTTAAATTTGTTGGTTGTTTGGTTTGTTAATCTGGGAAGTTAATATAGTTCCATTAATTCCTACATTCCATTCCTGAGAGACAAAATTTCTGCATGCTTCTCAGAATTAATTAATTGTTGCTTTGAAGAACAAGCTCCTGATGAATGTAGTGTCACGAGTAAATGGTCATGGAGTTCTGATAGACCTTTTAAATACTGCATTTTAGTATTTTATTTTTACAGGACTTCTGTTTGGAGTCACTATAAAGCGACGTTTTCTAGTTTGTTTGATTTAATGGGCTAATACTTTCAACATTTGCCTTAATACTAAGTTATGTTTAAATTTATTATTTTTTCTGAAGTACAACATCCTAAAGTTCAGAATGTTTTGTGTTTGTGTTGGAATTGTAGGTAATGTCATAGGGCTACATTGGGCAAAGTTTTCATCACCTGAATATTAACCCAGAAGTCTCATTTGGACTTCATTTCCCATGCATCAATTCTAAGTGTTTTTTTCCCTGCAATATTCTGGTTGTGTTTTTCTGTGTTTGATTTTGAATTGTTCCCACTTCTTGTTTGTTTGCTGCCTGCCTTTTGACCTGGATTATATTACCATTTCTGATTGTTTGCTGCCTGCCTTGATCTTGGATTGTAGTACCGTTTATGATTGTTTGCTGCCTGGCCTAAACCTTGCCTTTGTAACGTTTATTCTCTCTGCCTTGCCTCCTCTGATCCCGTTCTCTGTGTACAATCCTTGCCTGTTGATTATTCTATTAAAACTGCTGCACATGGATTCTAATGTACCTGACTCTTAATTACAGAAGACTATGCGCCCTCACGCGCATAGTCTTCTGTAATCGGCCATTCGACCATCGGCCAAGTCGAGCAGTTCACCTACTTGGGAAGCACCATCGACAAGGAAGGTGAAGCTGATGCAGACGTCAAGTGTCGAATTAGCAAAGCGGCGGCGGTATTCCAACGTCTTCGCCCAATTTGGACCCGTCGAACGATTTACACCAACACCAAGAAGAATGCGCTTCGCGGGGCATGTTCTGAGAATGGCCGAGACCCGCCACGTAAAGATGGCGATGTGGTGGACACCAGCGCATGGAAAACGAGGTATCGGACAACACATGGCGACGGACGTTTATGGAAGATCTGCGAGCTGTTAATGTCAACTGGGATGCAGCGGAAGCCAAGGCTGCAGATCGAGATCAGTGGAAAAAGCTTGTTGCCCTATGCGCCTATGTGGAAGGACATAAAGAAGAAGATGCGCCCTCACGATCCAGCAGCACTCATAAAGTTATCATCAGAACTACCTGTTTAAGCCTCAGCTTAATCGCTTATCCTCACTCACCGAGGAGTTGGTGAAGGCTCTCCAAGATATGCGGCTCATGCACCAAGAACCAGCCGTTGCTAACCCTACCAGGCCATTCACTCCACCGCCAAGCACCTCTGCCCCGGTAAGCCCACGTCTTGCATTTCCTGAAAAGTTTGATGGCTCTTCTTCGAAGTGTAAAGGACTTTTGTTACAGTGTTCATTGTTTGTGAATCAACAACCCTCGGTTGTTTTTAGGCGGCTCAGTTTTCCCGACCTTTCGACATTTTCCTCCAACACTTCTGCAAAGTATTTGAAGTCCGGGTGAACAACTGCTTACCATCTCACAGGGAAAACAAACTGCATCTGAGTTCACTCTAACTTTTCGTACTCTGGCAGCAAAAACAAGCTGGGTTGAAGACACCCTCAAACTGCTTTTTCGTAGAGGTTTAAATCCAGAACTACAATCTGAATTAGCCTGCAGAGATGAGGGCAGAAATCTCTGAGACTTCATACACCTATCTAATGTCACGTCTTCTCAGCAGAACCAGGGTGCCACAGCTGAGACTAAACCCATGCAACCAGGGTTTTCTTGCCTCACTCAAGAGGAACATACCCGTCAAATTCAAAACCAACTATGCCTAGCTGGTTCTATGCCTATCTAGATTCAAAACCATCTATGCCCTGATCGACTCATGGTAAGTGCAACCTCTACCTCTGCTGCTCACTCTTCAAATATAACAGTACCAGATACAGTAATCATAGCAGACAGAACAATAACTTGTATGGCCCTAGTTGACTCTGAAGCTGCGGGTAATTTTATTACTCGAGAGTTTGCTCTAAAGAATCATATCACATTAACCCCTTCTGATAGCTCCTTAGCAGTGGAGGCATTAGACAACCGTCCACTGGGTGATAGTGGAATTCAAACATCAAGTCACCAAAATTGTTTAAACAAGGTCAGCCGTCTCATCTGTTAAGTGACTCTTCAAAGAAATATCCAGTCTCCCAAAACTAACATCCCTTTAGTGTACCTGTTACCTCCTCATTGTGCGGTTGACTGCACCAATTAACACGTCTCAGGTGCAATTCCCCCTAAGGGATGTATTTTTCCCCTATAACAACCAGAGGCTGAAGCAATGAGAGATTATATAGAGGAGGAACTAGCCAAAGGCTTTATATGCCCATCTAATTCCCCAGCATCTGCAGGCTTTTTTTTGTTAAGAAGAAGGATGGTGGTTTAAGACCCTGCATGGATTATCGGACCTTGAATGATGTAACCATTAAGTTCCGGTACCTGTTATCTTTAGTCCCAGTAGCCTTTGAACAGCTTCCCCAGGCCAGGTTCTACTCAAAACTCGATCTGCGCAGCACCTAGTAATCTAGTACGAATTAAGAAAGGAGATGAGTGGAAGACTGCATTCTTAACCACTTCCGGACACTATGAATACTTAGTCATGCCCTTTGGCCTTGCTAACAGTCCCTCTGTAATTCAATCCTTTATAAATGATGTGTTCAGAGACATGCTTGAGAAATGGGTCATAATCTAAATCGGCGACATTCTCATCTATTCCAACTCACTCGATGAACACATCCAGCACGTCAGATCCGTTCTTAAATGACTACTTGAATACCAGTTATACATAAAGGAAGAGAAGAGCAAGTTCCACTGCACAAGAACATCACTTTTTAGGATACATAATCAGTCGAGATAGGGTTGCAATGGATGAATATAAATTCTAAGATAAAAAGATAAATTCTTTTTTTGGCCTCAACCCAAGATCGTGAAAGAAGTTACAGAGATTTTTGAGGTTTGCCAATTTCTACAGACGCTTTATCAGAGGCTTTAGCTCAGTTGCAGCTTCCCTAACCTCCCTCACTAAGCAGGCATCCGGTAGATTGAAATGGTCTCCCCAAGCAGAACTAGATTTTCAGGATCTTAAGAAACGTTTCACCTCAGCTCCCATTCTGGAGGTAGACACATCTAATACGAGGGTAGGTGCCATCCTCTCACAACGTCACAGCACCCCCCCCAAGTTGTTTCCGTGTGCCTTCTTCTCACGCAAACTCTCCTCAGCTAAGCATAACTACTACGTTGGTAACCGTGAGTTACTAGCTATGAAATTAGCATTGGAGGAGTGGAGACACTGGTTAGAGGTCTCACACCCATTTACAGTATTAACTGATCATAAGAATCTGGAATACCTCTGTTTAGCCAAAAGACTCCCCCGGCAGGCCAGGTGGGCCTAGTTCTTTAAAAGATTTTAATTTACTGTGACGTACCACCCCGGTTCCAAGACCACAGAATGGAGATCAGAAGAGTCACCCCTTCCCTCAAACTAAGAACTTATTATTCCTGAGAAATTACTAGTAGCTCCTGTGCAATGGGACGTTATTACCAAGATTACCCAAGCGAACAATCAGACCCCACCACCCCCAGCATGCTCCATCAACCTCACCTTTGTTCCAGCACACTTTTGAAGTTACTTAATTTCCCTGGTCCATGGAACCCCCAGCTCTGGTCATCCTGGCATTACAGCGACTAGTAGTAGTAGTAGCCTTTATTTGTCACATACACTGTTACATGCCGTGAAATTGGACCCCTCCGACCATACACAAACAACACATTTTGGGGGAAGACAGGTCAGTCGAGAGGTAGCATTGAAAATAAGAAAATAAAATACATTGGGAGAAAGGAGGCGAAAAAAAACCCTTCCCAGACTGTCCTTCAAATAGGGCAGTGTGTGATTAGGGGAAAAAAAGCCTCAGCAACAAGCACATAAACACATGAACATAGACATAACATTGCAACAGGGGAGGGGGAAAGGGGATGTGGAAATTGTCCAATG
>JAZGTJ010009518.1:0-19288 GCA_036877575.1 Botia almorhae
AGACGGCTCCATTTCTCCAACACGCTGGTGAGGGTGGCTGACATCTCCTCCTTCACAAACATCTCCAGCATCTGTTCCTCCTCCACACGCTGCTTCTTCAGCGACCCCGTCTTTAAGCTGCGTCTCAGGGTTCCATCCAGGAAATTGGTCTTCCTCCGTTCTAATGTGTGACCCCCTGGTCCTCCCATACCAGCCCCTTGTATCCCGGTGGCTCCTGCTTTTGTGGACTGAAAGATCCGCCAGCGGAGGCGCCCGACGGGATACACGCTGCTCAGGCTCCAGGGCGTACGGGCCACGTCTCCGTGGATGTACTGCAGCCGCAGAGCTGCTAAGTGCTGGAGGGTTTCCTCAAGCGCAGGGAAATGACCACTGATCAGACTCTCATGAGCCTAAGAGAAACAGTTTAATAACATTGACAAACATAATTCTAATACATCATAAAACAGAATCATACACAACAGATCATACCCAATGTTAATTTAACTAGTGCAATATGCCAATTAAAAGTTTAATATGTACAATATAACACATATCCACTCTATCCAAAATCAAGGACATTGTAGGGTTAGTCAGTAACTAGCTGGACTTAGCAAATATGTACAGGAATTTTAAGAATGCTCTTCATTTACTATACAAAATATACTTTTGCAGTTTACCTGCTCAAACATGAAGGCAAACTCCACCCCTTCCTTAGGCATGCTTTCAACATCCAGGAAACAATAGAGCTTGAAATACAGCCTCCATGGGCCTTCCTCCTCCTCCTCCTCACCGCCTGCCAACCTAGAACAAAGCAGAGCATGTGATTCTTCTGTATACTGAAATACAGAAATGGATAAAACGAAACTCACAGTTTCTCCGAATCATAAGTTAACTGTAATACAACATATAAATTGTGATGTTCACCTCTCAAACTTGGCCAGAACATCCGCCACAATCACACGGCTCTCTATGGCCCGACTCTCCAGCTTATTGTGCTCAAACAGAGAGAACATGTTCCTGCTGTTTTCCATTGCCAGACCACGAATCAGTTTCTCCACCACCTTGACACGGACGAGAACAAATAAATCTGCTGTTAATCATCATCCTAACATGCTTTGTGTGCTGTTGTGAGAGAAACAAAGCAAAGAGGTTTGATTAATGGGTCTGTTTGTTTGCAAAAAAATGGACCGGTTCTGTTCGTCTCTCACCTCTCCAGCTGTTGTGTGTGAGTTGATGGATATCTTGCAGGACCCTCCTCCATGGCAGTACACAGTAGTTGCCATTTCCTGCCTGTTCAACAGGGCGGCGATCTCCTCCTGAGAGGGCACAAACTCTCTGGTCTTGGTCTTCTTCAGGGATTCGGCTATAAAGTGTGCATACTTCTCTATCTCTGTGCCAGGGTAACGCTCCCTAACTCTAGGAGATTATTCACAGAAAAAGGCCAAAATTAAAGTGCTTGACCCATCAAATTGATTTATTACCATCAGCCAATCCCAACGTGCTATTTAATAAGCTCCGCCCATAAGCGGATGCCATGTAGTGCAGGATGCTTCCTGTAGTGTCAGTTACCTCTTCAGGTGGAATCTGAGGTAACGCAGGATGGCGCGGCTAGGCAGGAAGGTGCAGCTCATGCAGGTGAGAAGGTGCCAGTGGGCGCGGTTTGCCGGGCTGTTGGGCTGCGGCACGTGATTGGTCTGTTTGATCAGCTGACAGTACACCTCATCTCTCAATAACCGCAGGTCGTGGCAGGTCTGCAGGATGCCCTGAATGATGGCAACAGGGTCCGAGACTATCTCCATCTCCTGAAGTGAGTTAAAGATCTTCACTGCCTCATCCTGCAGGCTTCCATAACCCTTTTCTTTTTGTGCTGCAGAGAGGAGAAAGAGACAATATTAATAAGATGTGCTGGATTTTACGCTAATTAAACAGAAAAGGTGTGTGTGATGAAGCTGATTAACGACTCACAGGGTTCGCTGACCTCTCCGTAGGGCAATGGCAGAAGAGGTGAATGCAAAGGATGCTGGGTATATCTGAGGATGGGGTTTCTACGGTACATTTGTTCCACAGCCTCCGAGTTCACACTGTTCTCCTACACAAAGGTCAACAGGAAACACACATACTAATAAAATATAAATGACTGAATGCACTGTAAGTGGTTTGCGATCAAATCTTCTGCCAAATGCATTTATTGAAATGGTGACCAAAACTAGGCCAGAGTTTATGTACTTAAGCTACTAACAAGATCTATTCTAGACTGTCTATTAGATCTATACTAACAAGATCTAATAGACAGTCTATTACTGTACCACTGGTAAACAGTGTCTTTACCTTGATGTCTCTTATGAGCTGCTGGGTGGGCGTTTCAATGGGCGGCTTGTTGTCAATGACGCTCTGAACAGCGGACACCCAGCGCATCGCCTCATTCAGCATCTTGGTGTACAGACGGTAAGAGTGTTTACGCCCATGAACTATGATGTTCCAGTAACCTGCGGTGGAACCACAGATCAGCACGTTACATAATTTGTAACGATTAAACAAGCAACATTTTGACACTCTTTCATATGTTCTTATATTCATTAAAAACATAAAAATTAAAGACATGATTGTGATTGTGATCAGTGACAGACTGATGATGGTTTAAGATAATACTTGCTGATAATGCCAAAATGCAAATGATCTTGACAATCAACGAAGGCAAACTGATGCATCCACACATGTGTTCTGTGTTTCTGTATTGTAATGGTTTTTGACTGGTCACGCTCACCTGTCTCTTTAAACTTCTTCTCCTCAGGCTGGACCACAGAGCACAAGCTGTTGAGAACCAGAGTTCCCATCTTGCATGCATTGCGTTCAGAAGACTTGAAGTAATCCAGAGAGGTGTTGGTCAAAACAAACCAGCGCTTTTTCAGTTTGGGAGCAGAACTCTTGGCCCCAGCCTTCACCTCTTTGTGTAGCCAACCTGAATCAAACACACACTAACCCATCAGAGATTGTGCTGCACCTGCAGGCTGTGTCCAGATCATAATAAATCACAAGACCACCGTATAAAGCCAATTTTAAACACATTTTGCTCATTTTTATATAATTACAATTTTTGGGAGTTTATTGATTGTGAGACAACATAAAATCTTTGTACTGTTACACTGTTACAACTGTTACGTTTATTTGTCATACATCTTAAAATATACAAGCAAAATATAATTAATGTAAAAGTAAAAAGAAACAGTAACCAGTCTTTTATTTTACAGTTATCCTGTAACTCAACTGGTAGAGCATGGTTCTTGCAACGGCAGGTTTATTGTTTTTTTTTCTTTGGAAAGCAAATAGACTGATAAAAACGTATACAGCACTTTACATAAGATCATCTGCCAGATGCATTAAAGATCTACTAAAGATCTTAAGATCTAAGATCTCCAGCTCACCTCTGACCAGGAACTCCTGTCCATCACTCTTGGTGTCTCCTTTGGGTTTCTGCAGCAGACCGATCCAGTGATGCATCTCCTCTGGCAGGTCTGAGTTACAGTGAATCACACGATTGGCTGTGATGATCACGAACGAATTGGGCCTATTGAAGAAAAAATGGATGTTATTTAAGCACTAGACATAAAATGGTAACATTTACACTGGGTATATATTGGATTATATAACATGTTGATTATATTAGATGTTTGTTGCTGTACCATTGGAAGCATAGCAGGAATCTCAAAAATAATATATTTAGAGAACTCAACCTAAAATGTCATTATCTAATGAAGTAACAATAGTAAACAAATTTTGGCTTGTTGTCTTAGGAGGAGGAGCTTCTTAGAAGGAGGAGCTTCTTAGGAGGAGGAGCTTCTTAGGAGGAGGAGCTTCTTAGGAGGAGGAGCTTCAGAGGTCAGAGCCTGAAGCTTAAGCTCTGAGCTTACTCCACTACTAACTACAGAACTGAATAAAGTGAAGTACCCCAGACAAGGGAGAGTTCCGTGTGAGGAAGGGATGCTACAGGAAGTATTGAAGAAGGTAGGCAGCTGCTTATGTATTTTTTGTAAATGATTGACAGGACCGGACGATCATGCTCTCCCCTAATCTACATTTAGATCTTCATTTAACAGCTTGTGTTGAAGGTGTAATTCGGTGAAACAATCTCACCTGTCAGGATTATCTGAAGCGCATACAGAGTCAATCAATCCGACATCCAGTGTGCCCTGAGAGACAGAGAGCAAAAACACATGAACGCTTGTCAAAGACATACTAGTATGTTAGAGATTACATGAAGTAGATGTGTAGAAACACTGACCACAGCGTTCTTTGGATTGGCCTGTTCGTGAGACATCTCCAACAGCTGCTCTGGTGAGGCAGTGGCAACCCGGCTCAACATGTTAAACCAACCACTAGATGAGAGAGAAGAAGCAGTATAGTGACAGTATGAATATACAGATGCTTCTCAGAGAGGGAGTTAATGGTGTCTATGTACCTGGCATCCTCTGGTGACTCAGCAAACACCTGGTATGTTCTCTCCTCTGTCACAATATTCAGAGCGTTCTCCTTCTCGTGATTATCCACGACCTCTCTGGAAACAGAGTGGTAAACAAATTCTCTTTGTTACAGGTATCACATACTTCAATTATTAGATCATAGCGCTAGCAACACCAAGGTCATGGGTTCGACTCCCAGAGAACACACCAAACTAATGTATACTTTGAATGTACCATGAGATGCTGTTGCTTAATGCAATAAACTCACGTCTTCTTATCTTAGTACTAGTATTCAATTTTATCTACAGTCTGGAAATATGATATGGAAATATGGCAATACAGTCTGAAATATAATAGTTTTACTTAATGCAAATGTATTTATATAGCGCTGTTTACAATGTTGCATTGTTTAAAAGCAGCTTCACATACAATAAAAATACAGAAAACAGGCAAATTATGAAACATGTACGACACAGGATACAGAATACATGGTATTATTGCAATAGCTGACCAAACTGATGATAACTACAACACATTTGGACCATTGGAACACATGTGTGTTAATGGTTAGAGACCTACATGTTCTCATTCACTCCCCATGTGAGCACAAAATCCTTACTGAACGGTTGAAGGTTTAAACCTCAAAAGGAGCAATTTATGTACCTGAATAAACCTCCAGGGTTAACAACTATAGTATAAGCTACTTTATATATAAACAAAATGGTTATATATAACAGTTATGTATACAGTAATGTATAACAGCCACAAAAAAGTCAATAGAAACTAATTTCAGCATAACAATTTAAAAATAACAGCATGTCACGTGATGTTATATCACAATATTGTCTTCTATTCCACGTGCTCTTACTTGGCTGTGCGAATGTCGATGGTTCCTTTCAGCTTCTCTTCACTGTCATTCTCAAAGTACATGAGTTTGGAGTCCCGCAGGACGAACCAGCGCATTTTCCAGTTCCTGCGGGAGAGCGTGGACAAACCTCCGCCCTTCTTATACAGCCAGCCTGACTTCAACGACTCCTGCTTGGAGCGAAACCACATGAAGGTATCGTCCTTCAGAACACACCAACGTCTGCGCCACGGGATCATCAGACCAGCTGTGGAGAGAATACAAACTTATTTTCTTTGACAGACGAATCTCAAAATTCCCTAAATTCTTATGATGTTTTGCTGCTTCTATAGAAAGGTTGTAGATGTTTGTAGATGGTAAATACTTTGATTGTTGTCAGGTAATCAAGACCTTGTGATGATGTCACACTCTTTCTTACCCTTCATGTAGAGATAACTGTGGAAATATGGAGGTCCATTCCCGTTGAAGATGTTGACTTTCCCATTGGACACCTCCTCATCTGTGTCCACCCCCCCATCATGATCTTCATCACTGTCAGCATACTGAAGACAGACAGGAAGAGAAACCAATAAACAGAATGAATGGACGATCAAAATGCCTAGATGTAGATATATATAGAAAATGGATCTACATTCAAAATCTGAAATTCAAAATGTATTTTAACCCTTGAAATGAACAGAAAGTTGTAGGATTTACAAAAACTAAGAATAAAGAAGTGTTATGATCCAAAACTAACAGAAACCTGTAAGACCAGCACTATTTGTAGGTCACTAATAAAATAAGTATATTTGTAATGTTGACCATATTTAAAACATTTTTTTTTATTTCAATATATAAAAAAATATACATTATATAAATGTATATATTATATACATTTGTAATGGAAAACTTACAAATTAGATTTAATTTAAGAATTAATTTAATACATTTAATTAGAGTAAGGCAAAAAGAAGCACTTAAAGACTTTAAAGATACCAATAGACTTAGACTTGCAAGACCGTGTGTATGTTTATCTTTATAATCACAGATTATGTGTGTAAATAATGGTATTAGTTTTTGTACTCATATTAAATTTGCTACTGTTTTGCAGAAAGCATTTGGTCTGGTCAATTATTTATGATTAACACAATTATACAAGATGTACAAGCTGCTTGTCTTATTTTAAATTCTTTTCATGTTTTATGAACCGGCCATCAAAACACACAGGATTCTCTGTGTAACTCACTGAATCTGAACTGCGGGTGTAGGACTCCTGGCTTGCGTTGGTGCAGGTGGACTTGCGTGCGTATTCCGTGTCTGTTGCAGCCGTGCTGCTCTGTCCATCCTCCAGATCGTCCTGGTCGTAGTCTGACTCTCCTTCCCCCACCATGCTGTAGATGGGTTCCTCTGTGTCCGGCAGAGATTCTGCAGCGGTCAGCTTGCTGGTGCGATCCACATCCTCCTCCTCTTTTTTCCCAGTATCCTCTTGAACTGTTTTTGACTCAGTCATTCCAGGTTCCTTTTTGGTTTCTCCAGGGAGTGGGGGAGGAGGGAGAGGAGGAGGTGGAGGTGGCAGAGGTGGAGGTGGGGGAGGAGGACCAGGTGGAACGTTGGGAGCGGATGAGGACACCATGCCCTCAGCAAAGTCAGGAGGTGGAGGTGGCAGAGTATCAAGGATCTCCTGATCTACAGGACCTTCTAGTGGAGGAGGGAACTGCTGGAGTGGAATGCACTCTTCCTCTGCGTGGAAGCCTTCATCCACCTCTACCTCAGTGGTGGTTGTTGGTCTGGAGGTGGATTGTTTGGGAACACCAGGGATGACCTCTGGACCTCCAGCATCAAGCAGATCCAGGAATTCTGTGGCAGCACGAGAAGCCTGCTTTTTCTGACGCAAGATCTCAGCGTCACGACGTAAACAAAGTTCTTGTCTGGAGCTCTCGCATAGCATGGACACACCATCTTCTCTTTTCTTCTGCAGACGTTCGATCTCTCTTTCCAAACGCAGGATCTCCTCCATCTGACGAGTCTCCTCCTCAGAAGAACATGGAGGCTGAGCGAGAGGGACCGAGGGGGTGAAAGAAAACACAGAGAGTGTCAACAGTGAGATGACAAGTGCTTGTTACAAGTCTACAATTTCTCTACATCTATATATATTTTGTGTTTATATACAAATCTAAACATAAAACAGGTTCACACTAAATGAAAATTGACAATGATCTCACCTGTGCAGCTTCCTTCTCCTCCCCTTCAGTTTTCTTCACCTGTTCTCCATCTGTTTTCTTCTCCTCCTCCTCTTTCTTTCTTTTTTCCTCTTCCTCTCTCTTCCTCTTTTCCTCTCTGAGTTTGCGACAGACTCCTCGTGCCATCTGCCCCCGTCTGTGTTTCTGGAGGACCAGCGTGGCTGATTGTTTCCGCAGAAACCGTTGCCGATAGAGATGAGAGCGGTAATTCTTCTGGATTGTCACAATGCTGGCCAGAGCCTTCTTATAGTTCTTCCTGTAGTGAGCACACAGAGCACAAATGTCCTTACAAAACATCAACATTCTTTTCTGAATAAAAACAAATGCCTAATAAATTTACTGGTAATCTGACAAAAAATGCTCAAGCACTCATACATACACACGCACACACACACACACACACTGGGTTTTTATGTTTTATGGGAACATTCCATGGATGTAATGGTATATTTTATACCATTTTTTTTATAGGGGAACAGAATATACAGTTTGTACAGTATATTTTATACTGTACAAACTGTATATTCTGTTCCCCTATACTAATTCTTCCCTTACACCTAACCCTCACAGAAAACTTTCTGCTATTTTAGATTTTCGAAAAAGATCTTTCTGTATGATTTATAAGCTCGTTTCCTTATAGGGACCTAAAAATGTCACCACAAGTTCAAAAATTTACTGGTATTATTATACTTGTTGGGCCGTTTGGTTCTCATAACATAGGGAATACCAGGACACACAAATACACACACACACACACACACACAAACACACACACCTTGCCGTATATCTTAGCAGATAGGCTCGTATGATGAGTCCAGCTTTGCTCCGCACTTCATCTCTTTGCTTCTCCAGCTTCTGTTCTAGAGGTTCCTTCAGGAACACCTAGAGGTCAAAGGTCATTAGAAGTCAGTGGCATCAAGCATAACACAAGAGAGACAGAAAATGGGCACGTATGTCTCTAGAGAAAGACATGAAAATCAAAGGTCAAAGGTTACTTGCCTTGGTTTTTCCAAGCTGCCACTGCTTCTTGGTCCAGTCATGGACTGTCAGCAGATCTGTGGTATTCTTCTTCACATCTCCATTTGCAGCCATAGTGGCCTTTTCCTTATCTTTAAGAATAATCTTATACCTGAAGGTCACAAACATCAACATAAACCAACACCCTCTGAAGACACATGAGCTAATATAAATCTCTGCACCTGCGTGCGTTTTCATATCACCTGCTAAAGAAGTCTTTAAATGTGCGCCGGACGGGAAATCCAGCTCTGCGGATCTTTACTGTCTCCAGCATACCAGAATAGCGCAACTGATTCAGAACCACATCTGGGTCAAACTTATTTGGGGTCTACAACAGAGAATAAAGGCATTAATTATATTTACACTGTGTGAGAAATAACATGTCATTATTTAGTATTATACCAGCTTCGAGTGTTTAAGGAACTAGGCCAATCGACCAAAAGTATCGCACACATTCATTCTCATTGGTTGATGTGGCTTCCCTCACCTTGTCCATGTTGGGTTTGATGCACCGCACAAAGAAGGGGTTGGACACACTGAGAGTGGCCATTAGGGAATGAAGGGAGTCCTGAGTGACATGTGAAACGACCAATCAAATAAGTCAAAAAAGTCTTACATGATTTAAACATTTAAAGGGTTTTTTGTTTGAGAATATAGTTCAACTGTAAATGAATTAAAAAAAATTGTGTCCACTGATATGTTTGCCCAGAAAATGATGGTGATTTTTTAGGCAGTATAGGTAAAGCATCTGTAGCATTTGGTTAAGTTGGATAACAGACAGGATATGACGTTTTGCGCAGTAATTTTTTGTGTAATTGAATTTAAATGATTAAAAAAACTGCATTTATTTACATCTATTTGGTATTGCTGTAATAAAGTAATAAATAAACATGGCAGTTTAAACGCACTCTGAACTGAGAGCTGACGGTGGGCTTTTTCCTGGCTGTTCCCATTTTAACGGTCTCCTCATTGTTCCTGCTGCTCACTTGCTCAAACAGATCATAGATGAAGTCCAGTCTGCACACGCACACACACACACACACACACACACACACACACACACACAAAAACAAATACAAACAGATGTGGAGGTGAGAAAGACCCCCAAACAGAAACTTAACGGTCTCTCAATGTTAACACTCTATAAGTGTTTGTGTAATTGTGTTTGTTTGTGGGGTTTAGTGTGTCTTACCGACTATCCTTTAGCATGTTCAGGATATCATCTCGGAATGTGTCTCTGTTCTTCTCCAAAATTCCCCTCACATCATACAAGACCTACAGAGAGGAACATACAGAGAAAGAAGGTTAAAAACATTCAACAAAGACATTCCAATAGATCATACAAACTCACACACTTCCTTTTACCTCTCCAGCATAGTGTTTAATTCCAAACTGATGGTCTGCCAGTCTGGGTTTCACATAGTAAGGATTAGTCTGTGAAAAACAAACTTGTGTGTTTATACTGAGCGAATTTATGTTATCATGCTAATAACATGATAAATGATGACGCTATAACTTACAGCGTGTTTGCTGTGTAGTTTCTCCAGCAGAGTGAAGTCGGTGCCTTTGGGGAATCGGCTCTCCTCATTAATTAGAGCTAACATACCCAGTTTCTGCACAAACACATTAAATAAACATGCTAATCAATACAATGCTAACAAATGTCTATAATAGTAAAAGTCAAAGTAAACTTTTTCATGGATGACTATATGAACCTGGGATGGCTCTGTTGCTTCCTCCAGACCACTAGGGGGCATCAACTCGACTGCTCAAATAAATAGTTCATTATATTTTAATATAAACTCCTGTGTAAATGGCAGATGTTTCCATTCTTGGCAAGAGGCAACATGAATCTAGAACTGGGAAATATAAAGTTTTAAAAAAAGTGATTTGTTTACCTTCTCTATCAGATCCAGACATTCCGCATTGTCCATCCAGTCAATAGCTTCCCAGTGAATCCCTTCCCTGTAATAAACGATCCATCAGTTTTTGCTCATGCATGCGCTCATGCATGCATAACTGGCTGTACAGTAGCGGCTGAAGTGAATTAGCATATAGAAGGTATTTTAATGGATGCATTAGCAAAATAAATGATTGAGCTGGTGGACTTTGTTATATAACATGTTATCAGACTTCACCTGTTGTATTCCAGTTGCTCCAGAGAGAAGATGTGTTTGTTGAAATATTCTTGTAGTTTCTCATTGGCGTAATTAATGCTAAACTGTTCAAAGCGGTTCACCTTCATAAAGCACGCAGACTTGAGTTACATTTCAATAAAAACATGAGTGTGTGTTTTATCTGTGTGCATGTGCCCTGTGTGTGTATTGAAATTGCCTCACACCTCAAAGTTCTCAAATCCGAAGATGTCGAGAATTCCGATGGATTTGAAATTGTCTTTGCCTTTTATCTTCTGATTAATTCGCATGATGATCCATGAGAAGCATTGGGAGTACAGCGCCATGGCAACCGAATCCCTGGAATCTATCGCCTGCCAATAAGAAATTAGACAGTAAACAAGTTTGAACAGTAGCAGAAAGATCTGAAGGACGGTCAAACTAAACTAGTTGTTCATGTGAGTATTTCATTATGAGAAATCAAGATCATACCTGCTCCACTGTAAGAGGAGAGCAGATCTCCTCTCCTCTGAGGATCATGGAACGCTGGGTCAGAACCTCGGACAGCTGGAAACAGTCCAGGCCCAGAAGATCACTTACATTAGAAAGAACTGCAGGAAACAAAGACAAAAATCAGCAACAAACACATTGTTTTAGTGTCTGTCTTGTACTGAGAAGCTTTCCTGTAGCTTTCCTGTAGCTCAGTGGTTAGAGCATAATAACGCCAAGGTCATGGGTTCGATCCCAGGGATTGCATATACTCAGAATCAATGTATAGTATAATGCAATGTAAGTCACTTTGGATTAAAATGTCTGCCAAATGCATAAATGTAAATGTAAATGAGAAAGGAATAGCGCCTTTCACCCTGTTTGGTGGTGATTTGAGCGCCCCCTGCTGTCATGAACTCCACATTGCCAAGCTGCAGTACTCCAGACAACAGTTTGAACATATCTCTGATCTCCTCCTCTGTGAACTCCATGACCTTCAGAGCCTCCTGCCGAGCGAGAGAGAAAGAGAGAGAGAAAAAGAGAGAGAGAAAGGTGGATTCATGAAGCTCCTTCTTAAGTTTCCTTTTTGACCAGCTCAGCAACGTCTCAAATAAACAGAAATCATTCCACCAGAAAATGTAAAAAGTAAACAGTAAACAAATGTAAACAGTGCGAAAGTGAGAAATATATACAGTAAAACAACGCATGTGCAACAGAATGTGCAAAGCAGGGCGAGTGCAAATGTAAGCGAATATGTTATGAAAGTTACGACAGAAATATATTAAAAAAGACAGAAAAGACAGTTAGAAGAATATGTCTATACCATGACATCATCAAAAAGCTGCTTGTCATCGAGACTGCGGTCCTTTACGCATCCTGACTGACTCAGGTAATGAAATAACTCAGGTGAATCCTCCAGTAAATATGTCTCTAAAACACACACACAGGTTACAATTAAACAGAGTATGTCCACATGTGTTGACACATGGAGGGGAGCAAGCTGCATCTTAAACTTTATTTACATATTTGCTCACCCTTTTGGCTTTTGTTTGCCCCGGATAGCAAAGCATAAAAGATGTGATAGTTTCTCTCCCCCGGGTTCTGCCTGACCACTCGATTCTGGAACACAGATCAGATGGCAGATGCTGAGTGGGCAGGAATCTCAAAGTCTTTCCACAAAATGGCGGAGACAACAGTCGGGGCTAAACCCTGACTGAATTAACTGAACCCTGGCCCATTATATACTGTTATATACTATGGGTTGTTACATTATTATGATCAAAGATGTAATGAGATGATTTCTTGTGAACAGAGTGAGCCACACTTCAGACTGCAGGTTTACCTTTTCAAGCAAATCTGGGCAATAAAAATTAAGGAAATATAGCCACATACAGCAGGTTTTGATACAATATACAATGTAATGTAATTATTTAAAAGGATAGTTCACCCAAAAATGAAAATTCTTCCATCTTTTACTCACTCTCATGTCATTCCAAATCTGTATGACTTTTGCTTCTAAGGAACACAAAATAATATATTTTGAAGTACATTGGAAACCAAACAACAGTGACATTCTATAAACACAAAACCACTGAGACCTCAAAATATCTTCCTTGTGTTCCACAGAAGGAAAGAAAGTCATGTAGGTTTGGAATGACATAAAGATGAGTACACAATGAAAAACTTTTCATTTTGAGGTTAATTTTCCTATCCTGATTGGCTACTGTGATTGCTTTGTGATTTTTATTGGTTAAGAATGATGTAATGGTGTTTCTTCAGATTTTATGGTTGGTCAGGGGTTGATCCACTGCATAGTGATTGGTTAAATGAACACTTTATATAGACTGAAGCCACACTGACCGTAAAAGCACAGTGTCATTTATAAAGAGAAGACGGGGTCTCAGTATACACAAAACATGTATGTGTGTGTGTGGAGTGGGAAGGATACAGTCGACGATACATCCACCCTGAATGTTCCCGCTTTGAGAAAAATGAAGTTGAATGAATTTCCCGAAACGACTGGAGTTGTTGTTATAGACAGTTTTAGCGTTTCCAAACGCTTCCATTATAGGGCTGCACAAAACAGAGAAACGTGTTACAAAAGATTGTTTTGTTTTACAAAAGATAATAAAGCTTTTGTAAAAAGATTTGTCTTCTCTAGTTTCACAAAAGATCTCAACAAAGTCACAAACTGTTCAGAACTGTTTCAATATCATCGCAAAGATTTCTCATCAAAATTCTTTCAAGACAAACGTACTTCAGCTACTCTTACATATATACTGTTACAGTATATCGACAATTGTCTAATTTGTGTCTATATTAATACTTTCTCAGGATTTTTTAAGAGCAACATCTGAGACAGAGATACTCATAGATTCTTATTGATTCTTATTGATACTCATAATATTTGATACTCATAATTGTGACTGAGAGCCCCTGAGCTTCAGAAGAACTTCTGAGCAGTGAAGGTTTGCTCTGGGGCTCACCTGCTCTGAACGATGGCCTCCTCCACGCGGGTGCTCTTCTCTGTAGGCGGTGTCCCAGCAGAGTTCTGACTCATGACGGACAGGAACTGCAGCAATAGTTTGGTGCTTTCTGTTTTCCCTGCTCCACTCTCACCACTGACACACACACACACACAGATATAACTGACCTTCCACTGACATTTGTGTTATTTAACCTGTGATTGAATTTACAATGCTGTGAAAGCTGATAGCAGTTTGTGGCAGAAAGTCTAAGCCACAGGCACTCAAACTCAGCATTTAGGTTTAACGCAAATGAGATTAGCATGGTGAGATAATATCTAATATGGATCTCTTTCAGTTATCAGTCGATAAATAAGGGCATTGCCGACCTGCCTGCTTACTCATAGCTGCTTTAAAACAAGACAAACTGATTCAGAGACACAAAACAATGAAAGATATTTTGCCAGACAGCAGTTGTAGAGCGATATCTCCTCAGAATACGTGGGTGGGCAATTGCTTAAAATATTTATTCAGGGTATTGCTCAATAAATACAGCTTTCCTTGGCATGTCGCTAGCCAGATCGTGGGTTTGATTTCCAGAGAAATCTTTAATTTTGTTCACTTACACTAATGTTTCTTACTGTAAATCACTGTGTCCAGAGGTTGTTACTATGTAATCTAACAATTTCATGAATGAAAAAGTAACCAAACAGGGTGGAGCTTAGTGAGGTGTCTTCATTTAAATCTATTTCAGAAGATTTGGAGGGTCTGATCTTACCTGATCAACACACACTGGCTGTCGTGTCTCTTCCATAAGCAGCGATAACACTCATTGGCCACAGCGAAAATATGCGGCGGAAGCTCGCCCAGATGATGCTGGCTGTACAGATTCACTGCAGAGATCTCATACAGCCCTGTGATCTGCTTGTATGGATTTACAGCCGCTAGTATAGAACCTATGTTAGTCTGTGAGAGAGAGAGAGAGACAGAGAGAGAGAGAATGAAAGAAAATAATAATCAGTGTGTGTTTAGATAATCTATCTAATGGTGATCTATCTATCTATGCATCACACTATAAACACATTGACAGGCTTGTAATAATCACTGGTAAACTGGACTGACAGGTGTTTGCATCTGCAGGAATTGTTTTACAGATATTAATAGTGTAAATAATGATGACTGTTTTTAAACAGTCTCCCTCCCCTCCAGGTTTCATTGGTCGGTAAAGCTGATAATTCCACTCCAAACTCACGCTATTGGTTGAATCAACAACAACTAATTTATAGTTGTCTCTGCATATTAAGCTGATAAATAAGAACGTATTGTAAAATCACACATTTCTGTTAATTGGTTAAAGAAGTTATTTTAAAAGTGATTTGATATTGTAATAAAGTCACAGAACCAACTGCAAACACAGCAATGTTTTGACACAACAACCTCAAGAGGGCGCTAGAAAAGACAGCTATTCTCATTCTGGTTTGATAAAGCAGATAACCACTGCTATCATTCATCAACCCCAGACACTGGCAGTGCAATGCATCCTGGGAAACGTAGATTACAGTATCTGTTTACCAAAATGGAATAAGACAGCCCTTTCACATTCACTCCATTGAGCATAACACGAGACGTGCGCGGAAGCGAGCGTCACAATACAGCCGAGATAAAGTTTTTCATTCTGTTTTTTCATTCAGGAAATTTTTTATCTTGCTGTTTTTAGTGTTGCTCAAGATGTGCTCAAGATATTACCATTGAGGCAGACATATTAGTGGTTGACCAACAGAGCTATCCATCACACTGTCTCATAAAGCCTGGCATTTCATTACCAACACCAGTACACCCCTGCAACCATTATCTGCCTTGTTAGAGAGACAGATTGGATTATACACTGAAATGGGGTTGGGTTGCCTGATCTACCCGGCTTTGTGCGCAGGGGTATTGTCATGAAACGGGCCCTCCCCAAACCGTAATATAATACAACCATATTTTTAAAACTCACTGTATAATCACCATGCGCTGATTTTACCTCCAAATGAAAGTGTTGTAGCGTCACAGAAGGGAATTTTCACAAAGCTGCTAGACAAGAAGGAAGTCAGCACAGTAAAAAGCAAAAAGATGTTTTTATACATCTGGTTTTGATACATTTAAATCTTACTGCGTCAGGATGTGTTTTACTGTCAGCAGTTTTTTAAGCAGCTTAAATGAAACGATCTGTGGAAATGAGTCGGGCTTTCATCGCTGATCATTAGTGTGGCAAAATCATGCATGAACATCTCAATTGTGTGTTAATTATTTGCTGTGCTTCAGTAGGTCAACAGTAAAGTGTCATGGTTGAAATCTTTGAGATCTTTATATAAGCGCTCTGCTGGCACTGATCTCAGCACAGCGGTTAACAACACAGTGGATGATACTGGACTCCACAGAGCATTAAGTAACACTGTCATGTTCCTCTACAGTGATGAGTTAAACTGTCATACATAAGAACATCATCTCAGTGTGGTGACAGTCTACAGCTGACTCAATACAGTTATAAATACAGTTGTTTTTATTTACAGGCAGCTTATTTGCAAAGCATAATTACACTACAGATGGTTGATAGTCTCTTCTGAATTAATTATAGCATTAATTTATTTAATTTGTTGATAAAACTCACTAATATTTTAGCAGGCTTTAACTCAGCATCCTAATAACATAAATCAAGCCCCTGCAGTTTACATTTAACAGCCTTCAAAGGGTCTACATCCTGTTAAATACAAACGACACTAAATTTTAAAAGCTTTTCACAAATCCAAACTGAGATTTGTGTACCTCAGTTGCTGCTTCAACTTCAAAGAAAAATAAAAAAATGTCCGGTTAGATTTAATTTGAATATAAATAACTGATTAAAAAAACACACACAGTAGCAGGAACATTACTTTACATATACATTCGGCCTATTGCTTTCTTTTGTTTTATTAAAACCGGGACCTAGTTAGGAAGACATTAAACATAGTTTTAGATGCTTTTCTTATAAAAGGAAAACACTTAAACCAAACGGTTTCCTTTCACTCTCTGACCAAGATGTTTTGACTGAGTTAAACTCTGTGAAACTAAGGCAGGAATCTCCGGTTCCTCTCAGAGCCAATCAGAGTTCTGATCACTCTCTTCAACTCCAAAACAACACAGGACTGATTACACAGGAAATACACAGTGAACTCTCATGTGCTAACGGCCGTCCTGACCTACTTTGCACATAATACCTACATGAACAACAGTCGAGAGAATCGCTGTTGGAAATGCAATCATTGGCAGAAAGCCCTGATTGACATGAATCAGTGCAACACTGGGATGTAGAATCTAGATTTCGGCCTAATTCTTTTTGGCCTTTGTGCCACTTTTATTGGCAGGTACAGTTTAAGGAGAACAGGAAATGATGCAGAATAGGGAAGAATGGGAACAGGAAATGACACAGACTTGACTCAAATACGTGGTGCACCATGGCTTAATGTGTTGGACTAATAACAAGTCCATAACTTCTACTAATACAATCATGGACCCTCTCCTTCCCCCATACTGTCTCAGAAACATGTCTAATTCAACACAATGACACACATTTCACATTATTTCATATCTGAGATGCAAACAGGAGAATGTCAGGGTGTGTTCACACTTGGCAGGTTTAGTTGGATTAAAATAACTCCGGTGTGATTTCCCGGTCAGAGCAGTTTATTTGAACAAGAGTAAACTTCTCTATCTGAAGCTTGATGCACACCAAACAAGTTCACTTCCAAATGAACTCTGGTGCAGCTCGACTGAAATATGAATGCAACACGGACCAAATACTGGATGTGATGTCATAACAAGTGTCAGACAGGTTTAAAACATTTTATGAGCTTTTTTTGACTTCTTGATCCGCAAAATACCCTTATATGTAAACACATACAATGAGTTATAGATTTAGCCTAGCACACAGCATTGTTTTGGATATTTGGTTATGCTAAGTGAACCAGGACTATAATATGTCATGTAATATTTTTGAACCTGACCAAAAGAACCAAGAGAACTGAACTACAAATGTAAACACACCCTTGAGGTCTCACAGCGCACTGTAAAGTGTCTGTACAAAGCTTACGTAGATGTTGTCTCTCTGGTATCGCTGATGAAGGTTGTGCATGATGGCAGCTTCATGGAGCTCCGCCAGTGTGGACATGTCCTCCACTCCATCAATACTGCTCTGGTGCATGCAGGACACCCTCTCTCTGTTGACCTCCGCCTGCTGCAGATACACCACCTGAAACAGAGCGACAGTGGATGAACGAGATTCTAACGCTACAGTCTGCCAACACCAACATTTACCTGATGCATGACCAGTATATGAAGGGCAGGGAGCCCCGACTGGGTCATTTTAAAGGGAACGCCTACAGTTGAATAATGCATTAGTCAGACAGCAGGGTTCCCTCTGCATGAAGCTTTTCTGCTCCTCACAGCCTTTTCTTCACACTTTATACCCATCAGGCAACTTTTGGTCAAGCTGTGATTACAGTCTGGCCTGGTGTGAACAGCAAAAAGCCAAACTCTACAAAATGAAGATGTATAACTGTGTGTCTGCGTGGAAAAGGTTAATAGTCAAGGTACCATACAATTAAAATGAGAGTTTTGTGGCTTCAAGTCTGTGCTTAGCACAAGAACAAGAAATGTGCATTTAAATGTGTTTTTGCATGTGTAATGTGCATCAATTCAGTATGAAATGAACTTTTTTCCTGTATTTCAGTGGGCAGCACAAATGAGTGACATATGCACTATTCCTTTCTTTCTCTCTCTTTCTCTTCTTCTTCATAGCTTCTTATTTCAGTTCTGCAACAGTCTCACACTTGTGTCGCCCGTTGCCATGGTAACCAAAGAGCACGGCCCAGTTCATGAAGAGATAGATGACAGCCATATAGATTAAGAATCAATACAGCCACTAATGTGTGTGTGTGTGTGTGTGTGTGTGTATGCATACAGTTTACCTCAGGTGTGGATTTATGTGCTGTTCTTACTCAAGCCCAATAAACTGCCACATCAGCACAAACACACACTGAAACATAGGCATAAATTTCCCCATTCTAAACAGCCAGACAGAGAGACTGATGTTTGTCTTTAGATACATGCTGTTAAATGGAAGCTGATAGACACTGTGCTTAAGTAGTAAAGGTCAAAGGTAATGAGCTGAGACATGCTACTGCTGATCAATACGTCTGACAGAAATAACACTGACCTTCCAGAATCTCGATCAGAGTCCGACATCATTTCGAAATTAAAAAGCAACCTGATTCAGAATGATTGTGTGTAATTATATGCAAAGCCACTAAACACTTTACAGTTTGTGAACTGTATTTCCGAGGCATCCAGTATAACCAAGTGCCAAAAAGTGTTAAAACAAGACTGTGCTGTTTTTAAATGCATTTTAGACTTTTAAACATGCTTATTTCTGTGCAAATGACTTTCACAAAACGGAGTGTTATTTGACTGCAGCACTAATGTCACTCTGTTTTAGTGATGGGAAGTTCGGCTCTTTTTAAAGATTCGGCTCTTTTGGCTCGGCTCCCTTAAAAGAGCCGGCTCTTACGGCTCTTAAATGGCTCTTTATTTAGTATCACTCAGCCTTCTATTTTAGCCCAATTTATCAATTGTGAATGTTTTGTGTATTGGTAAGCAACTTTTTAAT
>JAZGTJ010009519.1:0-19288 GCA_036877575.1 Botia almorhae
CTTCTGTACGTGCTGTCTGGACTCTTGCTCTTCATTGGCCTGGAAACGATTTCCTTCGCATGTGACTGTGTACTTGGTCTGGCCATGATTGCTATGTTGACCTGGGCCTTTGTCCGTTACTCTGGCCAATACAGACACGTAGGTACAGCCATAGACCAGGCTGCTGGAGTCTTGCTGGAGCAGGTAAAATATCTAAACCTCTATGTGACACATAAATAATAAAAATGCCTTTGCTAGAGTATAAAAGTGTTTATTAACATGTTTATTAAAAGTGTCATTACTGTTTCTAGGCAACGGATGCGTTAAACAAGACGAGGGGCCAAAGTCGGGTGGCTGCACAACAGAAGAAAACGAGATAGCTTCTCAGACGCCAGAACGAGATGTAAACTGCACAGACGCGACCAAAAATATATGACCAAATGATGCACATTTCCAAACATGGCACTTAAATCACTACTTTTAATGCAGGTTGACTTATTTTGAGAGGATATCTAAAACCAGATTTTATTATATCAACACACACAAGACCAAAAGCAACAAACCAGCAGGTTAATGTTCAGGGACATGTATGAATTTAGCACAAGGGCTAAACTCTCCACAGAGCTGCATTGATATGTTTACAGTTGATTCCAGTACAGCCAAAGACTTCTTTCAGGGTCATGTGATTTGATTGCACTCCATTGACACGTGATCTGTTTGTTTTCTTTAGCCAGGAACATCTTTGCACATGAGGTAGCATTGCTAGCATTGAGCTTATAATGTTTAGTATTAAAAATGTAACTACGCTGTTATGTGACCACTGCAAGACTTCTGTTCTATGATCTTTGTACCAAACTGTGGCCTTCTACGCGTTCCATCAGTCCTGCTTGAATACTGTCACTTGTGATATCTCTGAGAAATCTCCTCAATAATTTTTAAAAATCTTTGCACTTGTATTGGGTTTCATAACAAGGTTTCATACATACTTTCACATCCCATTATTCTTGAGTGCTGAACTGGTGCTGTACACCTCTTATATAAACTGCTGGCATGTTTTCTGGGTGTTCAGAACCATCCTGAGACATTCGTGAACTTGGAATGAGAGTGTTGATAGAAAAGCCAATGTTAACTGTTTAAAGGTGTCTTGGGGGGGGGGGGGAAACTGAGTCAGTGTACTCTGTACTGAGAGGTTCAGTTTGTAATATCTGCATTTCATACTAGTAAACACCTGTTTCTGTAGGTTTGTTTCTGTGTTTGCAGTAGTCATGTTGTATATTGGTTATTGCAGTCGGTCTCAGTAGTAATCTGAGTGCTGTTGCTGTGCTGTTATTCTTTTTACATTCCGTTTTAGCTGTTTTTTAATATTCCTCTTAAATTTTGTGGTAAATTTACCTTACAAAAACATAATGTGGTGGTACTATGGTAATTGTATCAGATGGCAATACAATGTTGGGGGACAAAATGATAGTACCATGGTACCGGTCCAAAAAACAATCATGGTAGTTCTATAGCCCATGTCCAAAATATAATGGTAGTACCATGGTGTCTTTCCAGGTATATGCAGAGTAGCTGACAGTGTACACACAGGTTTTTAAAGAAAGGAACAATATTTACAATGAAAGCGTGTATATTATGGCCTCAGTGGTGTCTGTAATTTCTCGTTATTCTTTGTTGCATTCCATGGCACCAGAGCCTCAGTTTGGGCTTTGAATGTCTCGCGGTCTGTTTACATTTTTCAGTTCAATGGACCTTTTCCAAACGGACCTACCAGGGAATCATCTGTCCCTTTATATCATCATTTTATTGTTACATACTTTACATATTCCTAAAAAAAAGCTTTAAGCGTGCACGAATTGGTCTTAATAACTGTAGAATGTACAATTTGATCATGATTTAAAATGCCACCGTTTGCACACTAGATGTCAGCGGCGTTCGTGTCTTTGCACCGTTAGCTGTCATTGCCGCATTTTGGACCGTCATCGTTTCCAAATACCGATGATCTTGCAAATAAATAAACTAGTAAAGTTAAATACCTCCGGGTTGAAAATAAAGACGCTATTGTTTACCAATTTGGTCAGCTGGACGTTTTCTTCCCTCTTTCGGCGTTTTATGCGCCGCTGCCAAACGCTCCCTCTAGCTGCGCTGCGCGAATTTTTCCCGTCGAATTGAAACGTCCTTGTTTCCTTATATGGCGATCGGAGTCGCGAACCGCCTGATGCGCGCGCCTCCCGGTGCTGCGCGCTCACGACTGTCACCATTTGCTTCCTTATTTGGAAGCGAGTTAAGAGAACCTTAAAAAGGGGGGCAGAGACGAACACAAAGGGTCAGTCGCAGAGTGCGGTGGGTCTCGAGAATCCCTCACAAATATTGCACACGATGCAGTGTGTGTTTTGTGGTCAAATGAGTGGTTTGTTACGACAGGGATTTCAACCATATTTTGTTACCATGCGCCGACCTTTTTATTTATGAATGAGACTGGATTGAGTCACAATGTTTGTCTTGTCTTAATGTTTGAATGTGAGAATGTATGTATTAAATAGATGTATTTTAATGACCATTACGCATATTATGTATTGGTAAGAGTGTACAAATCTGACCTAAAATTCTTTGAAATATTTATACATTTATGATCTTTAGGTTTAGCGCATCCAGAAAGTAATTATTCGCTGCTTAGGTGAAGTGCATTTTAGCGATTATTAATAATGTATTATTAAGCGACTATTAGTAATGTATTTTACATCATTAAATATATTTTGAATGTGCCCAACGTTGATGCAGACTTCAGAACTCCAGCTCCCATAACGCCTCAATAAGCGCGTGACATCGATGCTCGCTCCCACTTGTCTCACGGCCACGCGCAAAAGGGCGCGTCCGTGCGTTGTATCAAGTCTGCGAGACTGAAGGACTGCATCACAGCTCATTCAATTCCTATCCAGACGCCGACTAGCACAGAAATACAACCATGGTATGTCTACATTTAAATAATCGTTTAACTTGCCCCTAGTTTCAACATTTTTTAGATTATGGGCTTTGATGGTTTTATGTGGAAAAATAGTGTTAAATCTCCAGTAGTCGATTGACGCCTTTTTTGCTGCGAAGGCTCCGTCGACCAAGCCTGTAGGCTGTGTTAAGTGGCATGGGTTGTTGCAATAAATGAAAACCAGTTTATCTTGGCTCCGATGCCAGGGCCCTTGGGGCACATTTATTCTCACGTGGAACTACACTCGCGGTTCTCGATCGTTTGACGTTAATGTGCTCTAGCTATTCGGATGCAATGCGATTTGCGAAAAAGAGCCCCAAAAACAACTGGCGCCATTTCCCCGCTTAGATTCTTTATTTCCGTGATGTCAGGCCCAGGAAAGGCCTTTCTGTGCTCCGGATCACACGCTACCCGCAGGCCCCGTCGTTTCGTAAATCCATTACATCGCACGGAAAATGGAGGGCGTGAGCAAATCTTTGGCCGCTGAACACGCGTATGTATTAAACCATTTTTTTTGCCGCCCGGATGATGCGCTTACTCGACCCTGTCTTTGTCTGAACACGGCCATTCGCCGCATCCCTAAAACACCCTCGCTCGCGTTTGCCGCACTGGAGAGGATGCGGGCGTGTGTAAAAACCGTATATCCCCTCTTATTCTCGACGCGTTCAATATTTAATTATTATTTCAATGAAAAGGTGTTCACTTTACGGTTGTGTGGAGCATATGCACGGACGCCGCAATCTTGGCCCCACCCTAATTCTTGATGCACAGATGGTCTTGGTTACTTCTTTGAACAAAAAAGACGAGTGCGAACGCGTTTTGAGTTCATTGGTGTCGTTTGCAACTCAATCAGGAAGAGAGTTAAAAATATGAGCTCCGAATGTAAGAAACTGGGTTTTTAAAACCGTTACTTGAGCATTTGCGTGTCGTCAGGTTAGTGCACAACCAGACTCTTCCTTGTTAACGGAGTAATCGTAGTGCGATGTAATTTTTTTTGACCCATGTACATAGTTGCAGTGATTGGTTTTATTTCCATCTTGTTCAGTACAGTTCAGGGTTTTGCGATGCAAACACGACATGTCAGTGATGACGTGTAGTACTAATGCAAGGTATGGTTTATTTCCATGTCTGTAGACAGGTTGTTGGATGATAATGAATCCAGGCCGAGTCATGCCGCATGTAGGCTGAAGGAAATGCCGGTTCCGGTACGAACAGTCTCGGTATTGTAATTGCGAGAACGCGAGGCCGAGAACAAAATGGGGACGTCATAAGCCGAAGCGACGTCAACCTTTTTTGTATAAGTGAGAGGCACGTGTTATTACTTTTTAAATCTCCATTCTAGGGCTTTGAAGTCTCATTTCCGCAATGTTCTTATGCTTACGGCTTACTGTGGGTTAGTATCAGTATCTTGTATTTACACTTTGGACTTTATATTGCCCTTTGGCACTCTATATCAATAGATGACGGACGTCTTAAGATGCTTGCAGGAGTCATTTACAAACCAAGGACATAACTTTTTTTTTAATTAAACAACCCAATTTTGTTTATTTGAAATGACTAAACAAAATAATTCTGTAACGTTAGTTATCTTTAAGGTCTTTTGACATATCAGTGGCTCTCTTTTTGGCTTTTGTTCCACTTTTTCTCCGGAATTATGGCCATGATCATGTTATGAAAAGGAGTCTGATGTATTTCTGTCGCTCTAGTATGTCTTTACCTTAAGGAAACCTTTAGGTAAACCTCCACCTTTTATACGTATATTTTCTGTAAGTGGGTCAGTGATTTTACTCCTTAGAACGTAAAGTTTGCTCCCTGTGTCATCTCTTTACATGCCTTACTAATATACTCTCGTTATTTGGTAGCTAGTTAGGCACTTTAATAATTTTATCCAGTTGCTTTGTCTTGCTTTGTTTCGCTCATTTAAGTATAATCTTCTGCAGTGTTAAATGTTTTTGGATGCTATTTTGGCATTTAAAGTCCTGAACCAGATTTCGGTTGTGCTGTAGTGGAAATCAGAGGATCTGAGTACATTTATGGTGCTGAGGCCATTTTGATTTTTTCTAAAGGAACCATGTACTAGTGTAGATTCTTTGCCCTTTAACTAGCATTGTTTGACATGGCAAGCTCAAATGGTATTGGACCAACCTGTTTTACTTAGCAAGACTACCTTTTTTATCATCTTTGGTTTGTAAACATCCAGCCTATCAGTACAGATTTCATCACAGCCTTGATGAGGAAGTGCCTAAGTGAAGGTGTGAGATATTGTGTGCACAGGAAAATGGTGCCTGGTTAAAATTCTGCTTGTCTTTGATTACTACTGTTATTCCCTACAGTAATATTTAATTCTCCCCCAGAATATTGTTTCAGTTCTTTGTCGTAATAACAACATTTGAACTGACATCCTTTCCACTGTCCTTGAAATGTGCAGGTCTGTTTCTCCTGTGTCAGTGTTTTTGGGTCCTTTACTGCCAGTTGCTCTTACGCTGAAAAAGCCTTTGGCTTGTAGTTTGAATTTTAACAAAGTACAGACATAACCACTTTTGTCAAAGCGCAGTCAGTTTAACCAGAACAGAGAGGACTGTTGCGAAGTCCCATTCACTCATTCAGCTTGCACCCACACATTCATGCATACTTGCTCACTTCCCTCTGTTCAAAGGGAACCACTAGCAGGCCATGTGACCTTACCCTGTGCGTGTTTGTGTGCTTGCAGGCCTCTGGAGTTACAGTGGACGAGAATGTGCTGACGATCTTCAATGAAATGAAGGTCCGTAAGGCTCAGGCCAATGAGGAAGAGAGGAGGAAGAGGAAGAAGGCTGTTCTCTTTTGCCTGAGCGAGGACAATAAGCAGATCATTATGGAGGAGGGCCAGGAGATCCTGCAGGGCGATGAAGGAGATCCCTACCTTAAGTTTGTCAAGATGCTTCCTCCTCAGGACTGCCGCTATGCTCTGTATGATGCCACATACGAGACTAAAGAGACCAAGAAGGAAGATCTGGTTTTCATTTTCTGGTAAGTGATTAATTTGACTGTTGCCTCCCTTTTACTGGACTGCTGAAAAAGTTCATTTACACCCATTCAGAACGCAGTAGTGACTTGTTTTCTGTGGTATCATTCAGGGCCCCTGATGGTGCCCCACTTAAGAGCAAGATGATCTACGCCAGTTCCAAGGATGCCATTAAGAAGAAGTTCACAGGTAATTGTCCAAAGATTTTTAGTTTATTTTTTTTTTAAGGTTGATTTGTAACATTTTTGTTGGTTTTACAGGTATCAAGCACGAGTGGCAAGTGAACGGTTTGGAAGATATCAAGGACCGAAAGACCCTCGCCGAGAAACTTGGGGGATCGTCAGTGATCACTCTCGAGGGGTTGCCTCTGTGTGATTGAGGCCGACACGTTTCAGGGGTTAGCTGTTCATTCCAACATAGGTGGGGCAGATGGGCCAGCACGACCGTTGTGGGGCCATAGGGTGGGTTAATGTGGGTGGGGAGGGTTGGGCAAAAGTGACAGTTTCCAAACTCCACACATGCAGAAAGATGTAGGCTGTCATTCCTGTTCACACACAAAATAAACAAAAACAGAAAAAAGATCTTAAAAGACAAAGAGAAGGATGATTATAAAAACAAAGTAATATAACTAAATGTGTAAGGACAGGTTTTCGTTCTTTCTGGGTTCCACTAGATTGTTGAAAGAGGAGTAAGACAACAGCCCGCTAATCAATCCTGCAACATTCTGTTTGTTCTGCGATTACGTTTTTTTTTTTTTTTTAGTTTCGCCAAATTTCTAGTTGTTTTCTAAGTATATGTGTGTTGAGAATAGGTGTTGTACAAAACAATTTATTCCAAAATCACACAGCGTATCGGACCATTCTGGGAACACCATTACCCCCTCGTTTTATTTTGAACTCCCAAGTTGTTTTAATGAAACTCCATCCAATTTATACATTTCCAAATGTAATTCAAAACCATGGCAGTGGTGTCAAACATTCACACATTCCTTGTACCTGTAAAATCTGGGACCTAGTGGGCAGTCTGTGGATGGATTGGATTGAGTGAGGGACATGGATGAGTACAGATGGGGAGCGATATATTTGGGCAGCCTGTGTACAGAGCTCTGATGGTTATTGGTCAGTGGATGTTTTGTATCGTCTCCTTATCTCTAATAAAAAAAGCACTAAACAACTTTGCTGTTTACAGCCGTTTGTTTCTTCATATTGTCAGTCTTGTTTTTGACCTGCTTGTGCGCTTAAAGGCTAATCCACATGAATTGATCCTTTAATATTGATTTATAGATATTTGCTCCGTTGTCTGGATGTTCTGTATTTGTTGCTGTTTTCAGTGTTCGGCATGGTAATGCACAAATGTGTGACAGTTTGCATAAATCATAAAGTTTCAAATGGATCCAAACAAAAGACTCTTGATTGCTTTGTCATCCTTTATATATGATTATATAAATGACTGTTCTGAGTTACTGACTTTATTCAAAATCATTGGTGATGTTAGGAGTACATAGTCATTTACACTTACTGTCTAGAACACCCAAACACGAGGCTTTCCTGTGTGGTATGTTAAATTACTAGTTGCTAAAACTATAGCTTTAAAAGCTACTGGAACACTTAAAAATAATTAGGTATTAAGAGGGTGTCGCGATGCTGGCTGATGAGTAATGACCAGGACTCCCAACCAGCCTGAAAGACAGGTTACACTGTTCATTTGACCATCAATCCTTCTTTGGTTTTTATTGAAAGTTTGAGTTGTTCAGAAATCATGATACGGTTCAGTGACTCGCAGACTGGTCATACCCACCGGTCAAAACACCGGTTAACGCCATGTTTGTATTTAAGAAAACACATGCCGCTACGTTGGCTGTGAACAACTATAGTGGGATAAAAGCATTTCCGGTAGCGCGTGGAACGTAAACTAACCAATTTTCCGTCTTTTGGCTGGGTTTATGATTATACATGTAATGTGTTTAGGTTAGATTAGGTTACAGTCATGCAGCTAAGATAAGTGAAATAAACTAATCCATAGGAACGTGTTTTCACTTGACGCGTTTGTGTGAGGAAAAGTAAAAAACCGTGTGTTAGATAATAGCGTCGCACTGGTCGTTACTGCCCAACACTGTTAAACCGCGATGACCACTCAGCCATGTTGTGAAGCATGCAATGACAGATTAGCGGTTACCAACCAGTGGAGGGCAGTAAAGCTTCGTGAACAAACTGTGGAGAAAAATAACCTTTAACCTTACTTAGCTGAGCTAGTTGTCTCTAAACCTTTACCAGCTCGTTTTTGTTTTTAAGTAACAAACAGTACCAAAACTTTTCGTTGCGTCTCCAATGACCAATATTCATAAAAACAGTTTGTTTACGTTTATAAAAGTTGTTTCTGTCAAATGGATTTAATGGCATTAAAAGTAGCTAATAGCTGTTTGTGTGTCACTATTCATGTTTGAGTGTTGAACGCGTGAAACTGCACTTACCACAAGAGGGTATCAGAACCCTTCATGAACATGGACACTTAAAACAAGACACGTCTTAGTTTATTAAAATAAAAGCTTCTTTAAAATATTATATTTAACATTTACCCCACAACCTTTAACCTCTTACTTACTGTGCAGTCTTCAAATTCATTCAAAAGAAAATTGCAGTTTTCCGAAAAACAATGTATTTTTTACAATTGTGACATTTTCTTGGAATTGATTGTGCAAATGTAGAAAGGGGACTGTAGTCATGACCTGATTATAAATGAGACAATGCACTGAATAACAAATGATTTTTGCATCCATGCATCCATTCTGTATAATAACAATACTCTGGTCTATGTATTAACTCTTAATTGTTACCATTGCTTCACTTCCAAACTACATCCCCCAGTTATGCATTTTATTTTGGTAATCATCTTATTTAAAAAAATATTGCTCTGAAACCAAACATTGCTAAGAGACCAAACAGATGTTCAGAGATGGACAGGAAGGAAGCTTAGCCCCCTTTTGCCTCTACATGTAGTCACAAAATACACACATTTTTGTTACGCCTGTGTTAACCCAAAACAAAGACCAAGGGGATTAGTCATGAGATATGACATGGTAAGTATCCCAGACTTACATAACTTGGCTCCATTCTAATTCTATGCTCTGAAAGTGCAAAAAAACAGTAAGAGGCTTCTGTAATGTGTAACTTAAGCAAAGCTAGCCTGTCAAGAGAAGCATGTAACTGAGCTCAGATATCTATTTAAAGTTGGCAAAGACATATTGACATAATCTGCTCTGTTGTTGGCCTGGAGTCTAAAACTATGAGTAACGTTGGCAGCGCACTGAGCAAAAAATACAGATAGTGGTTAAATAAAGTTTGAGCTTAACCCATGTGAAATGAACGATTAAAGCCCGTGGGTAATGATCTACAAGCAACAAACTCTTGTATCAAAATCAGCAGCCACACCCATTAAAAAACTGACCGTAAAGTGCAGGTTCCATAAATCAGGCACATCATATTTTGTCTTCTCATGTACCACTCTCACATTCTCTCCTCTTTTTCACCTCACCTACATTCTGTATTCAGTCCTGACTACAGTCCACCTTATTTCCATGAACCCAGAAACAGATCTGAGCGAACTTAAGAGGAGTAAAGCGAACGGCCACGTTGTAGTCACGATTCTCGCCGTTGATTTCCAGCCACTGGTGACCGGAGAAGATGCCGATGACCTTACGCTCCCAGCGCTCCAAAGCGTCGTCCCACACGCGCCCATAAACGCCAGAACCACTCGCCCCAGGACGGGCGTCACAGTGCTGGTAGATCAGATCATTGGACTCATCTTCAACCGGACAGAAGCGATACACGAGCTCCCCGGGTCTGTCGCTGTCAAATCCAGAGAAGTGGATGCGTTTACCAGCCAAATTGTCCGAGGAGGGTGCCACAGCCAGTCGCATGAATGGTCGTCTGTGAGGCCAACGCAGCTCTAGCAGGGCATAGTCAAAATCCATGCTGACCTCTGGTGGACCTTGAATCCAACCTTTAGGTACGCGGGTACGTTTAACTCGCACCCAACGCACCAAAGGTTTCTTAACAGGAGCCTGACCTGACCTCGTGCCGTTAACAAAAGGAGGAATCAAGAAGCCCACCCTGAGTTTCCTCGCCCCTTTGACATAATCCTTCCCATCATGCACGCAGTGAGCTGCGGTCAGCACATGTTGCTGAGACACCAGAACTCCCGTGCAACCAGTGGAGATGCGGACGGCTGTGGAGAACGGATAGTCCAGCAGGAAGTGGTCACCGCGAATATTAAAGCGTCCATCGGAACCGTAGATCTGCCGCTTTTGTCGCTTGCGTCGGGGAGGTGTAACTTTGGGCTGTCTAGAAGGAAGTTCAGCATGGCCAGTGCTGTCATAGTCATTTTCCTCCAAGTCAACAGTGGTTAAGGTACGAGAGCCATCTGCAAAAAGCGTCTCGAAGGCCAGCTGCTCGGTTAGGTGCTCTTTGTCCGTGTCTTCACTCCTATAGTAGCAGCTTTCATTGCAGTGGGTCGTGAGGTCCAGCTGAGTTTTAGCACTGAAGCGAGAGCGTGACAGTGGTAGAGTGACGTGAGGTTTAAGCGAGGGGAGGTTGGCGTGAGTCTGGTGGTAAGATTCTCTCACTGAAACCGAACTCGGGAGAAGTAGCAAGAAAAGCAAGCTGATACAGCAGGGATGGGCCAGACCCAATCTCCAGTTGGGCACCATGGCTGAGATGTGTGCCACCTAAAATCAAAACAAACATATATGCAAGCATGAAATTTAGGGGGATATTTTATTGTCTCCTTTTGTATATACGTGCAGTCAAAGCAGTTCACTGTTAATGAATTATTCCTGTAGCTCAATTGGTAAAGCATTGCATTACCAGTGACAAGGTCATGGGTTCGATACACAGGAAACACATGCTGATAAGAAATGTGCGCTTTGAATGCACTGTAAGTCAAAGCATGACACATGCACAAAAATAAATTAACCATAGTTTTCTTCTAGTAAAAGTGGAATGACCTTGTTTTTGCCAAACTGATGGAAAAACTAAGTTTTACTAAGTTTCTCTACAGATGCCATGGTTAAACTATGAATACTGCAGCAAAACCATTGTTAATTTGTGGTTACCATGGTTTACCAATAGTAACCATTTTTGTTTGTTTTATTTGTAGTAAAACTATGGTTAGTTTGCGTAAAGGCTTTCGTGTACATCGGTACGTGTGGTGCGTGAGCGCAAGATTATATCACGGGTGATAACTTATACAGCAGAGAAAACACACAGCAGTGAAGACACTGTTTCTGACACGTTCCAAGTCTATAGACAGCAGGTATTGGTGCAAAAAATTACACTTAATTTATGAAGACTGTTTAGGTTTATGTAAGAATTTCTCGTAACTGCACAGGAAATTTGCCGCAATTAAAATTTAACGTTGTTGTTTTCGCACTTCATCACGGACATCCAGGCTTAACACCTGGGGAATTCCCTGCGCGTAACCCGTTTTCCATAACAGCTATTTGTCTTGTAAACCCCCAACATCGTAATTTCTTGTTGTCTCTCACACCATGAATGGGTGTCCAGCAAACCCCACTCACGCCCTGCGTAGTTGTTAAACTCAAGTATACAAACAATGTTTACCTTCCCTCACTTTCCCATTGCGACTATTCAAACCAGTATGTGTACTTGCGCAAATGGCAACTAGTGGATAGTATTCCATTGAGAACGGTGCCCATACAATTTATGGGTTTACATTTTTCGCTTTGTAATGTTTAAAAACATCCCGAATTATCATATCATTCATTATAATAAGTATACCAGAGCACTACTGTATGACACGTGCGCCAGACCTTTACGCGCGCCTCTGCTAGCAAAACAGCCTACAAACTTCAACAGATCAAATCAGTTAGGACAGTATACTTAACTTTAAGCTGTGTTTAAAATGAAGAAGTGTTGTTTAAAGTCACATCACGGTTGCCTGTCCGCGAGGTTCACCGGGTATCGCTGACTCCAGGTTTACTCCCATCACGTCTGTAAAGGTCTTTGCTGGAGTGCGTGACAGGTCCCCTAGAAAGCGACACAATTTGTTTAACCGCCTGGCTTTTCTTAAAATATAGTTAAGGAACTTATTTCAACATATCACACTGGGATCCCTTGCCCTTAACTGAACGGTGACTGCATTAGAGCAAAACCGAGGTCGCTTAAACCAAATAACCGAAAGCGCAATGTTGCCCCTCTCTGCGCGGTCCTAGTGCCGCTGTACGAGCAACAGAAAGAGTGTCCGAGGGCAGTATTTATGTGTATGAACAGTGTACTCCGTCGACAGTACCGTACTACCCTCTTTTTTATTACACCTTTACAAAATAAACCAGTTTCTCAACAGAGCATTTACATTGGGCAAGTCTTGGCACACCCTTCATGAGATTAAATTATTCTGGCAGGTGTTGTTAAACCGTCTGTCAAAAAGTGGGAGTCAGAGCGAACATGTCTTGAGGTTATGGATTCCTTTCCAATTTAGTTTAATTACAGTAGATGTATTATGGCACTCAAGAGAGTTAAAATCGCTTGTATACATGATTTGGTAACTCTTCTAGCTTGTAAACCGATTTTTCCTTAGCTGCACTATATTCTGTCTCCGTCAATCTGTCTACCTATAGCTGTAAGTAAACTGACCCGTAATGGGTTAAAATGACTGATTGTTGCTAGGTTGGTCTTATGGCAGGACACATTCCAGAAATACTTGGGTGTGTTGCAATTGTGATGCCGTCTTGAACCATAAAGCGGCGCTTGAATATGACCTTCTGACCTTGATCTTCCTTAGACACTCTCACCACTTGCCCTAACCTGCACAGAACGCTTTCCATTTCCAAAGATTTCTATTTCTCTCATGCATTACACGAAATAAGAATCTTTTGTTCTTAAAGTACGTCATGAGAAGCATATCAAATTGTTACTTTTGTTTTAAACAAGCCACATAATCGAAATCCACAGTATCTGTCGTAAAGCCGATTTCCAAGATGTGAACTAGTCAAAATTTATACCCACAATTCCCTGGGGCTGAACACTGATCCCTCAAGGTATGTTTTGTCTTATTGGGGTTCTGGGAGAGTGTAAATGTCTAATATCACCTCAAAACCCTGTCCAGCGATGGTATCATTTACTACACGCAGCGTCATGGCGAGTGAGCAAGATTCTGTTGACGTGCGTTGGCAATGACCGGCTGCTCTCATTGTCAGCTTCCTGCCCCATGTTTCCAATTTTCCTTCAGACGCTTCCAGACATATATCTTATTTAACATCACAGGCCACTGGAGACTTGAGGGGATATTCTAACTTACTGATATTTGCCGTGTTCATTCACAGTTAGTGATAAAGGGTTAGGACACCCTAAATGCAGCTCAAAGCTCAATTCACTCGACAGGAATCTGCTACCTTGGACAATCCCCAGATCTCTTTACAGTGAGACTCTTGTTCTTGACCTGTCCTGGCTTCATGCCTCGTGGAGGGAGGTGCGACTGGGGGTTCACCACGAGGAGGGGCCTTTGAAAGTGTGTCCATTCCTCCACAGCAGATCTTTTATCACCTCCAGCTGAAGCCCTGTGTCTCTGTGGCCTTGTGTCTATTCACAAGGGTGTCTGTTTTCAGAACAACTGACTCCTGTCTTCTCTTCCTTACAGTTTTTAACACATAACACAAAAGCTTTGACTTTTCCACAGCAACATTACACAATTCGCCACTGCAGAGATTTTGACGCTTATTGGAAATTCATGAAAAGGCTTTTCACCTGTGTACAGCAGTACACTGCAGCCAATGTTCTGCCACGATGGTTACAAGTAAACATGTTTTTTCTTCACAGACATATACGCAACGGTTTATGTTGCGTATATGTCTATGCATGTTGTTAAGTCATGTTAAGTCACCAAAGCACAGCAGCACATTTGTAGCATGTGTGAGCTGGTGCTGGCATATAAAATTTCCATTAAACAGCCCGGAGTTAATGCAAGGCTGAGCAAAACAGACATTTCCACCTTATATAGTATGTATCATTATAAGTATGTATCATTACCCAGCCTTTCAGATCATGCGTATATGGTAGGACAGATGATAGCAGACTTTTTTGTGTTGCACAGTAAGCTGAGACTCCCCAACAGCTTGAAGACAATTCAGTAACATTCTCTGTTCCGCTCTTTTTAGTGGGCCATACCTTTCTTCTCTCCACAGGAATAAAGAGCCAGACCTATTCAGTGGCACTCCTTACAAATGAACCGTGAATGTATGTATGAACTCTGTCTTACATACGCAGGTGTGGCTAATCCATTAAATCCGTTGTGGTGTGCAGAACAGAGGTTCTCCTCAAACTCTTAACTCACGCTACGGTTGGGCTCAGTGTACATTAGCCAGCCAAGCAAATAAGTATTGTTAACAAGATCAGAACACCCCCTCTGCACGCTTTAATCCATTTATTAGCCTCTGTTTTGACACAGTGTTTTGGACCCACAACACTGGAAACGGCTTTTTATAACAGTAGCCCCAGTGTGCTTATTGCATTTCCACAGTATTCTGCCAATCAGAATTTATTATGCACCCTTAACTTGAAAGGTTCTTCACAGTAACTACATTGAAGAACCATTTGTGGTTCCCCACAGAACAATTTAGTCAAAGGTTCCGAAAAGAAGCTTTTCTTTCTTACCTTTCTTTGGTCTAAAGAATCTTTCTCCACTAAAAAGAGCCTTTTGCGAATCAGAAAGGTTCCACTGATGTTTAAAGGTCTTTATAGAACCATACAGCCGAACCATACAAATGGTTCTTCTATAGCATCAAGAAGAGTATTAGGGTAGCTGATGCACACGATGGCTATATTTCAACATCAACATTTTGTTAAAATGTACATTAACGAATAAGGGGAAGTGTACATCATTGGTCTGCAGTATAATATTTATAAAACAACTAGTAAAATGTTGTTTAAAATGCCCATGGATAAGGGAACATGATGCCTCCATTAATAATACGAGACCCTGTTGCTTTTTTTAATTGAATCTCATCCCATGTTGTACACCAAACGCGCTTTCTGTCTTTCCTGTGTCATTCACTGTTCTACTGTTCCACTCCAATGAGCCTTCCACTTCAACCCCTCTTCTCCCATAACACAGCTGTCCACCTCGAATTCAGTGACCATTATGCCACACAACTGATCTCTCCCCTCTGTGTATGTTCTGCCCTCTTCATCTCGCCTGCCTGCACTCTCCAGGAGCTCCAGAAGGGCAGAAATACAGCTCTGCTTCCCTAACAGTATGAGATCATTCCACACTTGGCAGCTTGGAGGAGTGAGCAGAAAATCAACACAAAACACACACCGTTTGCCAAAACAAGTCAGGGAACGCAGAACAAAATACTGTTATCGCAATAAAACCTTTCTGAGGACCATGACTGAAACTGGCTCCAGCTGCAGGGTTGTTCTGTTTAGCTAAAATAATGAGTTATCAATAATGACATTTTTCCTAATCCTTAACAACACTGTAATAATAGGCCGCTATCATGTTTCAAAACTCAGTGTTTATTAGGATTAAAGTCATTCAGAGAAACAGATTTGCCTTCACTTCATGGTCATTTAAAGCTGCAATTAGTAACTTTTTTGGGTTAAAAATGAACTACAAATGGTTATGGAGCAAGTATTCAACATTTTACAACAACAATTTATAATAATGACTTATAATTTGAGCTGCCAGGTACGATTTCACAGAGAATATCGGTTTGTTAACAGAAAGAAGACGATCTGGCTAATGAATGGCATGTTCGGCAACCGCAGGTGATGCAGTGCTCGTAGCAGTTACAACTGCAAGACAACTGCAAGTATCCTGCAATGTTACGTTTCAAACAGAGATGGCGGTAGAGAGGCAACAGTCACAGATTGCAGCTTAAAGTCTTTAGAGAAATGAATATCTATTAAACTGTACACAGTTTAACATGGCTGGGGTTAATTACCGTTTCAGGCCACGTCCTGCACAGAGTTCCAGACTGTAAAAATAAACATAAAAAGAAAACTGGGAATAGGAACGATCCTAATTTGTTTCATTTGTTCGTTCAGAAACAAAAGCAAGAAAAGATCAACAATGTCACATCCACTGCACCAACATGCTGGAAAACAGAGCATTATTACCGTATTGGAAAAATGATTGTTCTCCCAGTGAGATGTGTAGCCAACAAAAAGAAATGTGTGTTGTACTCAACCAAACTGCTGTCTGGAGCAGAAAAACGCGGTTCATGCCGTCCTGTAATTGTTTATTTTTCCCTTTGCAGTGGCAGTGGAACAGAAACCACATTTTCAAGCAGCAAGTCAAGGAAGTTCAGGCAAAAATTTACTTTACCCACCTTATGTCGTTCCAGACCCAGACTATTTTATTTCTTCCGTGTTTTCAGTGAATCCATACAAGAGCTCTGTGTGATGAACAGACCACAGTTTAATTTGTTTATTTATAATCTTCTCCTCCAGTGAAACGTTTGTCTCAACTACAGTTGTACATATTCAAACGTGCGATGTCACGTTTGGTCACCTGACGCTGACCTTTTGGTTTGTTCCTGACACAAAACTATTGTATAACTTAAGAGGACCAAGGGGTTCTGTCTAACACCTTTTATGTTTCATATAAGAAAAAAATTAACTAAAAATTTTGTTGAAATAATTTTTAACTAAAAATGAATTAGTTAAAAAATTAACTAATTAACATGAATGTGAGTAAATGATGACAAAAGTCTAATTTATGGTGAGTTTTAAGCTTTATGCCGACTATTATTACATCGGTTTTATCAAACTCATGCCCATGTTTACTGCTGGTTGCTCAATGTCTTGGTAAAATACCATTTATTTAATGTATTTTTGGTGTTTTCTTTTTCTCTTATTTCTATACTTAACTATTTTTTAAGTCCTTACTTGAGTCTTAACAATTTTTTCTAAAAACGTGTTTCTGTAAAGCTACTTACAACAAAAAATTGTGAAAAGCGCTATATAAATAAACTTGAATAGAATTCAACACATTGTGAAATACCAAGAACATGAGCTTGTGTAAAGTATAGCACGCAAAGCCTTTTATTACTCGTACGTGTATGCATTTGGTAGATGTTTAAAGTATGCATTTTATTAATCCCTTTATCTTTTGGGGATTCGATCCCATGACCTAGCAGCTGAGCTACGAGAACATTTAAAACATATTAAAAATAAATAAGTTGCTGCAGATGATTGAGCTGGATGTGCATGAGAGAGAAGCTGAGGACATGAAGTCACATGTCAGACGGTCACAGCAATGCTCTTAGACTAATGTAAGGACCGGCAGACAGACACAGCTGCTGTTGTGAGAATACAGTGTGACTGCTCTGCAGATGTTACCGCAGACGCCCTCCAACACTCATCTGCACGCCTGACCTTACTGAATGCACGGAGAGTAACGGCCACTTTAAAGAGCTCCACGTCAGCCCTTCAGTACTTAATGCCAGTAATGCTGCATTGCAACACTGAAAGGTTTATGTCCGAACAATGAGATTTGGGGAGGACTGGGAGAAAGAGCTTCCAAAACAGCTGAGCAAACAGAACACACTGCTGTTCTGATGGCAGATTAATACACAGATTTAAGATACTAGTGCAACACTTTGTGGCTTTAGAGTCATGATGCAGGTAGAGAGGAAGTATAACTGAGTCTGGGTTGCTCAGTTCTTAACGCTAATTTCCCCAGTGTCATATCTAAAGAAATCAGTCACACATTAGTCACAGCTTAAATGAAGCGAATTATTTAACTATATATGTAATATAAGTATATAACAATAACTTCCAAATGTAAGATATGAAGTAAAATAAATACACAATTGTATATGATCATATTAATCTAATAATATAATAACGTGTAACTGCATGACTGCATGTTTTCTACTTCCATGTATATCTGTGTGTTTAAACTTCTTAAAATGAGCAAACATCAAATACATAAAGTCTTCATTATAAAATATGACTTTCTCAACCACGTGCCTTCAAATAAACACATATTGAAAAAAGATCACCTGATCTTATTGCTTTAACACAACTGGCTGATGGCCATGATGGGGAAGAGAGGAGAAATCAAGCTGTCTCAACTTGTGTCCGGTTCAAACAGACAAACGGCTTCAGAAACACACAAGCATAAACACAAGAAAAATCTGCTGTGGGCCTCTATGAACAATTACACACATTTCTGGTGGAACCACTCAGCTCTGTTTCTCTGGCTCTCACATGTGTGTTTGCTCTGTTAGCAGGTGAGTTTCATATACAGACTTGCCAGGATGACTCAGTCTTCTGTTATTATAATGACGGACGGTGAGCTGACTACCCAGCTAACTATTAGGTTGTAAAAACATTTACCTAACATTTACCTAACACAAAAAAGCTAAAAATGTTATTTTGAATGTTCTGAGAACGTTAAAAAATGAAAATGTTTAGACATTGTATGAACGTTATCGCTTGTTTATGAGAACGTTATTGAAACATTTTTAATTCTGTAACTTTTTAAAACGTTCCACTAACAATTTAAGGATAACGTTTTTGATGTATGATATACAACATTTAAAAAAGTTTTAGAACTAGACAGGTTGCTGTTTGTAAGACCGAATATGCTGAATACCATTTCCCTCTACATTCTAAGGACAAAACAGAACCGCAGAGCAAACAGAGTTGTGTTTGAGTTTGATATGAATGACAACAGCAAGCATGTCCCTCACAATGGCTAAACAGACTCGGTGCTGATCTCAGACTTCACAACTGGATTGACCAAGACTGACTAATACACGCAGAAGGTCTATAATAATCATAAGCCATTGCTCATGATTAGAGAGGTCTGCTTGAAATCTGAAACAGAGTGAGTGACCACAGTTTCTGTAAATAGCAGACATATATCCCCTGTTATTTCCTTAAGATGCCAGAATGATTCGAAATGACAGGATGAATAGAAATGTGACCCACGCTGGCAAAATAAGTCACAATGAGCAAACTTTCTTAAAAAAATTAGTTCTTGTGTTTTTGACATTCTCTGTTAAAACATGATACTCAAAATAATGTAGGATTTGTTGGAATCAAAAAATGAATGAGTTGCATCTGTCTGAAGCACCAGCTGTCAAAAAGAGAGCAGGAAAACATTTTCACAGATCATCAAAACAAAGGAAAGATTTAGGAAGGAGGAACATACAAACAAAGATGATTTTAGAGGTTTAACCGCTGTTTGGAGAGCTTAATGAACTCGTTTTTGTGAAAACCTCAAACTAGACCAAAATGGACTGGTCTTGCATGTGGCTCGTAATTAGCCTGTGCTTATTCTGACAGCACGGGTCACAA